>CABFPE010000144.1:827206-849768 GCA_900660155.1 Hofstenia miamia | reverse complement strand
AGTTTTCCAAATTAATAACTACATTTACTAAATTCGTTTAGAGATTTGTAGGATATGGTATAATACTTACATTACTATGTACTTAACAATATTATATGGTTATTGAAGTTTAAGACTTTCGAGTTTGCTGTAGCCAAGAAATTAATCAACAATGGAAGGCATTGGCTCTACTAAATGGAATAGGCACTAATGTAATGCATATGATTACGAAACTGTTAAAATTGCAACATCATTAATATAAAAAAAATGTTTGGTTACAAACAACGAATATTGTTACAAACGGCGTACATAAGGCAGTGATTTATAAATGACAAATCAATGCGGCATTAATTACAAACGCGAATATATATATATATATATATATATATATATAGGTAGAATTACAAAAGGAAATATACAGGGTGTAAAATCTAAAGGTCAAGATTTCCCGTGCAATTGTATTTTATCTCGAAAATGGAACATAAAATTTTTTTGTTTGTTTATCTTTACTAACAAATAGAATTTTTTATTTGCACACTTTCATTTAAAAAAAATGTCGTTTTCAGTGCAACAACGAGCAAAATGTGCTGCGTTGTTTGAAACACAAAAAGTGTGGTTTTGGTGCAACGAAAGTTTAGATCAGTTTATGGAAAGAACGCGGAAACAACTACAGCTAAGAGTATCCAAAAGTGGCATACAAGACTAATGGAAAGAGGCAGCGTAGTTGACAAAATTAGAACAAAAGAAAAACCCCAAAACTCTGGTGAATCTTTTGAAAAGGTCAGGGTCGTTTTCACTGAAAACCCAAATTCTTCTTTAAGGCGTGTTGCTCTTGCTTCTGGGATGAGTCATCAATCAGTTCATACTTGTCTGAAAACTCTTAGATGGCATCCGTATAAACTCCAAACAGTTCAATCTCTGTGTGAAGAAGATTATCGGTGTCGATCTCATGATGTGACTCCCTGTGATTATTTTCTCTGGGTGGGATTTTATTAAGTCACATGTGTATGCAAACAAATCAGACAGTATTGATGAGCGTATACGACATGCTTTTACCTTTATAACCAAAGATATGCTTCAGACAGTTTTTGAAAATTAGGTCGTCTTCAATGTTTGATAGATAATGAAGGAGAACATACTGAACTTTATAAAAATGATCATAATTAATGCTAATAGTGCTATTTGTTGAAATAAATTGTTTTTTGTTTTTATCCTTTATTTAATTTTTATTAAAAAATTAAATCTTGACCTCTAAACTTTACACCCTGTATAATGTAAATATAATATACCGGCCGAAAACCTGCAGGCCGGTATTAGCTGTTGCCAGCCAACTAAAGGCTTGACATTCTCGGCAGATTCCAACTCTGTTGTGAAGTAAAGTAAAATCAAAAGTATAGTCAAATTTTGAACGTTATATTTTAAATAGTAGATGTTGCTCTTTTTCAAAAAAATTCCGTTACTGTTATGAAGTCAATCATAATGGTAAAGTGGAAAAACTCACCCTTAAATCAAAGCAATAATAAAACATCAAAATTACTAGAAATCAAAGAGGCTTACCCTGTTTGAAAACCACCTATCTTAAAAATAGCAAAATACTTTGCGGTAAGGCAAATTAAATAGCCATTTTCAAGTTTCATGTCATTTACACCAATAGTTTCTAAAGAACTGGTTGTGGGAAGATAATTATGCAAATCAATGACGGCCGTTGGATGTACTTCGTAAACTGGCCAGATCTAGAATCGATTTTTACGATATTGCAGTCAAGTAGAAAATAAAGGAAAAATGAATATACTTTGGTTATGTCTAGAAAAAAATTATAATCTTTGAAAAGCGATATGACCATAAAAAATCGATTCCTTGATAACTCCATCATGATCAACAGACAATATAAAATTATCACGGAGTTTACACACAGACATAATGCAGGCTTTGTGAGCCGACCATGTTTTTATGCAATAAAATACAGGATGACATTCGACCAACTTAAGATCACCACCAACAGGGAAAACAACAGCATTGTTATCTAGAACAACTACAGACGAGACGCGTATAGAATGGGCACCCAGCGATTTCGTTGATTTGAATAGCTCCATTAATAATTTCTAAATCAAAATATAATACTATTAGTTATGATAGCAAATGTAACATAGAAAAATAATATTATACGAAATACACATCCAAGTATTGAATATGTTTGCTAAGAATTTGTAGTTTCAATTAACTCAATTTGTTAATAAAAAGAAATTACCAATCAATTTCTATTCGTTCAATGAAAGAAAATATATCTGCATTAAACAAACCATTTTCAGTTTGCCAAAAATGAAATAGCATAAATTTATCAATGATAACTGTATGATCACACGAAGCATCCCAAACACCTGGAAGATCGATGTTACGTAGTAGAGCTCCTGATGAAATGTCAAACAAAAATGCATACCCACAATCGTCATAGATTGTAATAACATACATTATATCTAATTCATCTTCAATTCCAACATGAACGATTAAGTGACAGTCATCTTCAGTTATTGTCCTTAAACAGATTTTTCGGCCAAACTTTGAGTATGGCATTTGCGCAGAAGCTTGAATAGAAGGTAAACAAAGCCTAAAATCGACATCAAGCATATTCGATTCATTCAAACGATATACTAATACTTCGTATTCCGAGGCTAACATTATTCTACCGGAATTATCTTCAAGAAAAATACATTCCGTTTGTGCTGAAGCATCAGATATGTGAATAGAGTCGAATTCATTCGAAAATGAATTTAAATAGTACTTATGCGAGCTTCCTTTTATAAGTGAGCTTATGTAGATATTCTTAGGACTATCCGATAAACATATGTCATTTGCTTTGACTTTAAAGAGGCAATTTAGCATATCCGGTGTTACCAAAATAACACTTTCTTTACAGAGCGTTTCATAACGGGAACAAAACACTTTAGAACATAGAATGGGATTCAGATCATACAATTCATAAAAATTATATCGCTTTTTAACAACAAGAATATTGTTTATTGATACCTGAATTGAACCATGCTGAACACTAAAATCAGCTTGATGACAACATCCAAATAATTTCAAACAAAACGGGTAAACTCCAAAAATTACAAAATACACGAATTCATTATTTTTAGGAGATTGAATACAAAACTCGGAATAATCATTGGTCCAACCAATATCGAAAATCTTAAATGGAACTTCAACATCATTAATAAGACTTCCATTTATTAAACGAATCCTGAACAAGTGCCGATCAGAATACGCTATTAACGAATGCGAATAAGTTACATCAGTCGAAGAGCAGTACAGATTTGTCTGACAGAGCAAAGCGTCTTTTAATTTCAATGAAAGTAAATGCTTTGATTCGTAAATACGCTCCATACTCGGCACACAAACCAAATGCGAGTATTTTTCGAGGAAAAGAAAAGCAGATTCAGAAAAAATTGCATACTTATTATTAAGAAATGATTTGCTTGTATATAATTCGGCTTTAGTTGAGGTCACGAATTGTCGAATACAGAGTAGAAGAGAACGATAGTTGCTTTTACATAGTCCTACCTCACGCTGTCTCAAATAAGATTGCATGAGGCATCAAACTTAGGAGTTAAGTTGTATATATGTAAAATCAATCACTGTGCAAATATAATTTTTAATGAAATGCGGCTTATGAGAAGCTAGATAGCAAAAAATATACTACTGTTAATTGATGTATGTAATATATTACAATCGCCAAAATCACTGCTCTATTAAAAACTTCAAAATTATGTTTAATAGATATAATATATATCAACTGTTTCAACACAACGCTTAAGGTAAACGGATTATTTATTTATAATTAGTAAGTTTTGAAGTACAAATTGTATTTAAATCAACTCTCAATCAATACGTGCACGAGTTGCAAGTACGCGAATTGACAGAACATTGTTTGAATTTTCAATTTTAAGCATTATTTTGTATATTTCATTCAAATTAACTTAAATGGATTGCTTACGTACAAAAATGCATGAAGAAACTATATATTTAACTAAAAAGTTGTATTAATATGACATTTTTGTGTATGAAGTAAACGCAGCGGAATGCCAAAAACTATATTCAAATTAAAAAATGTAAGTCACTATAACTAATACAACCTGTTTTCATGTCATATAAAGGTGCTCTATCTTTCCACAATATTTGTCTTCCAACGAAAACCGAAACAAATGTATAATTCAAGTTTTCGAGAAAAACGGCATAGAAGATTGTTGTTCTAGACTAATCGACAGGACTGAGTAAAACTTTGATAACAGTTACTCTACAAGTTTAATTCACATCTCTTGCAAAAATGGCATATCATAGGAAGTCAGTTTGACTTGTACGCTTTGTGGCTGGAAACTTAGCAAAATGTTCAGCAAATTTCGTGGAAAACAAAATATCTAGAAATTTAATAAACCACGAATATTGGGGGGGGATTCAAACACCTACCTCTAGTTTGATGAATGGGTGATAAAATCTAACGTATTACAGCCAACACCACACCACCGTCTATTAAAAATTGCAAAATCGAATTATGATTCATTGAAATTTCTATCAATCAACAAAAAAATTTTCATCGATTGTGAAATGTTATGCAATTTATTGAATTTACTAAAACGCACTGAATTTAACACGGAAAGAACACGTCTCCTTCGTTTTTGAGCTTACAAAATTGATATTGATTGAGAATTACAAATATAACTGGTTTACTTCATGAATCCAGATCATAAAAGCAAATGCTAGCCTCACTGTTAGAATTAGGTTTTTAAACGCTTTAGAAACACTGTTCACAAGTCATGTGCAGATGAGGTGGTGCAGCTGAGGTCGGGATAACGGGATAACGATGAACACAAATAATGAATTAGGACATGGAGCATTTATAATAACTAATTTGGACATGGATCATCAGTATCCATTCTAGACCACAAAATTAGGGGGTCACTTGTCTCTTGAACATTGTTTCTAATAAACGAGTTTCGTGACTTTTTGTTTTTTCAATGGTTGTAAGCACGCTTACTGTAACCAACTGAAAAACGAATAAAATGGACACACGTGTAAGTCCTCCGCCACGTTGATCATGCGCCGTAATGATCCACAGTTAGATTTAAAAACGCGCATGTGGCGCAATGGCGCGGCCTAAAATGAACACTGGATCATACAATTGTAATGAATTAGGAAAAGGAGGAGAAAGATTGCTACACATTCAATCACTTTTTTAAAGATTCTCAATGGCGTTGGGACTCACAGCGTCTCAAGCTCAATACAGATTGACCAATCGCTACTTGTTGGTTTTGTGTGGAAAACACCAACAAAACACGCAGATGTTAAAATCTTAGTTCCCAGTTTTTATGTGTGATAGCGCTTCAATGTTTATGTGATCTATGGACAACAGGGACGGAATACAAGGGGTCAGATCGAATTCGACGAAAACTGCAGTTGTTCGCTTTTTCCATGGAACGCCAGAATACATCAATTCCCAAAGCATCGTAATATATGTGCTTTAAAATTATAAATGTAAATTAACAGACCCATTTGTGGCTGATTTATAAATTATTAGGGTAGCTGCTCCTTTTTTGTGTTAGGATATAACATACATTTACAAGTAGTGTATACTTACTTCAAAGATAATTAGTAGAGTAGAAAATCTTTAAGCAATATATTATTTAAAGGAATTAAATTAAGATCAAAGTTCGCATTATTTTAAGTTCTAGAAAATCTGAAGTTTCGTCACATATATAATACACAATAATACGATTGGCTTGGCAATTTCATTTACAGAAAACATTTAGCTAACATATCATAATGATTCACTGTAGTCTACAATAAACTACTATATCACTAAGATTTTTTTAATATATTATACTAGTATATAATACACTACTAGTTTATCAATTGTTGTGATGTATACATCCATATACCAGTTATACTGAAGCACAAATGATTTCAATTTTAGCAAACAGTCAGCAGCTTCATTTCTCATAACCGCCGAAAGATTAGCAATGACAACGGGGTGTCATTTTCATCATTTCTTCTCCCACTTGAATTTTCACCCGATGTTTCTGAAAAAATGTCATTGAGGATGTCTTCATCTGCCAAGCGATTAGCAGTTTCCATTTTGTTAGCAATGGACACAGTACCCTCTCCTATTTAGTTTGCTTGCTGCAGCTGACCACAAATTTTGTCCAAATTCTTTATGAAATAAGCTCAGACGTAGCGATGACCCATGTGCGTAGAGAAGACTCAAGATCCTAAATCCGACTTGACTCTAAGCAAAAATTGCAGTTACAATTAAATTACTTGGTAGCATCATAATATCTTATCTCTCAAATTATCTGGTTCACATAAACTACTTGCGCTCCTCCTCCAGAATACAATAACTACTAAGCTTATTCCTTCCAAATTTTTAATAGTAAACTGAGCTCCGCTGACAGCATCTTTAAATATATTCAAACAACAGCAACTCATGCTTCTTCACTACCTTATCTCTGAATTCGTCGTCCTACCTCAAGTAACACACTTAATTTTTAAAGTTGCCCCACTATTGTATGAGTTCTTTTCCTGACTATTCACACAATACTCAATAATTGAAGCGCAAAATGTATGCCGAAGCAAGAAATTTATCGGACCGTGTTGGGGGCGTTGATTGTAAAAAACAAAGCACGTTTGTTTGCAGAAAACAATCGAGGTACTTTAAAGTGGTGGCAAAAAATAAAAGATTTATTAAAAGAGTCTAGACCTAATTTAACTAATGCGACAGCTGATGACTTAAATGTACACTTGGCAAGGATTAATACGGACGACCAGTACATGGTCCCGCCAAAATTACGGCTGGTGGGAGAGAGTTAAAATCCTTAAAGAAAACTAGACCAGACAATCTGCCTTTATCGGTATTGAAACAATATTCCGGTTAATTTTGTGACCTAATTGGTATATTTTTAACAAATCAATACAAGTACGTAAAGTTCCAATACTAATGAATCAGGCAAATATCATACCCCTTGCCAAAAATAGCTAGCCCTAAAGTTTTGGGTGATTTTCGACCAATTTCAATAACACCTATACTTGCAAGGGTTTTTTGTTTGTTAGAAAGTATTTGGGAAAAACGGTAAAGTCTGTTCTATGTAAAAATCAATTTGTTTATAGTAAAAGGAGCTCCACTGAGACTAGCTTAATTAAGATGCAGCACGAAGTAGAGAGACATCTCGATAATCTCCCCTGTAAACTTGTCCGAATGTTTTTTATCGATTTCTCTAAGGCCTTTGACATGGTTAAGCATAATTTATTGATGTAGAAGTACCAAATGAAATTTATAACTGTTATGTCGATTTCCTTTCAGAACGCAGGAAACGAGTATTTTAATATGATGGGGTTGAAGCAAATTATTTATGCGTCAATAGAGGCATCCCTCAAGGGACGGTTTCCCTTGAGGAATGCTATTTGTTTTATTTATAAACGACCTCCAGCCTTGCTTGCCCAATACCACCCTAGTAAAGTATGCTGATGATGGAACATTAATTGTCCCTGTTTATCGTAATCAGCCAGATTTGTCATTGCAAGAGTTAAATCATACTTGCTCGAAAATTGGTGTGAGGCGAATCAAATGTTGTTAAACTTTAAGACGAAAGATATTATTTGCTCATTATCTGAAATTGTACTACCTCCTAGTATAAAGGGTATTGAACAAGTTAACTCTCTAAAAGTACTTGGAGTTTATTTGCAAATAATTTAAAAGTCAAAGAGCACATTGAAAATCGTTTGAAAGATTATAGTAGAAGACTATATTTACTTCGTCAACTCAAACAATACAATATTGATGCCGCTGGACTTAATCTAATTGTATTTCTTGGATTTTAAGTAAAGTTATGTACTGTTTAGCTGTGTATGGTGGAGCTTCGGTTGTGGAGAGCAATAAGATAAACAGAATGTGTAAAAGGGCTTTCACGAAGAATATGTTTACTTTGCAAGATCTTATCAGGGAGAAGGACATGAAGCAAATTGTTGCGGATCAAAAACATCTACTAAATGGAATTCTGCCTCTGAGGTTTACAAGTCGGTCTTCTACCTGCCAAATTTAAGAACTCAATGGTTCAAGAATATTTATGTTTTTGTACTGAAAATGTTATTTATATATATTTTTGCTGGACGTTTTGTACCCCGTTCAATTTAAGATCTCCTTAATTTTTCAAACTGATAATGCTAAAAATTTTTATTAAAAATGGATCACATTAATGGCCTTAATATTCACCTTTAGCAAGAAAAAAAGGCTTGTTGTCATTACATAATAATAAAATAAGCAAAATCTTATATTATATTAAAAAATTCTTTGTGATAAACAAGATATTTATATCAATTATAATCAATTGGCTTTAGTGTAGGACATCATGACACATGTTTTTGCGAAAAGTTTGTGGAACCACACTTCCTCGGTTTGTCAAGCTAATGGCTTGAAACTCAACTAGCGGAAATGCAAGCAGATGCTTATCACTCTCTCCAAAACAGCCGCCTTTTTTCTTCCTGATGACTTCCCGGTTGTAGATCGATTGAAAATTCTGGGCGTCATTGTCGATAATCGTCTAAACTTTCAGAATCACTTCAACTCCTGCATCAAGAAGACATCCTCTCGCCTTGCCTCCATTAGACAACTGAAACATGTATGTGACCAAGTATTCTCTTTTCAGTATTTCGCTCATGCATTCCCTCCGTTTTCGACTATTGTTCTCCAGTATTTGTCGGTTTCGGACGGACATTTAAGGACAAAGTCCAACGCCTTTTGAAACGAGCGGTAAGTATCATTCAATTGCCTAGCTTCCATCACAGGAAACTTCTTCTTGAAGCTATTCGTTAGTTGCTCCCACCAAACTCATCACTTGCATAGCTCTATGCCGAAAAACACATCCTATATGGACGAGTCAAGCACTTCTCTTGCCGCGTAAGCATTAGATCAAAAAAGTTCTAGTCTCACATGACTTCCTTTACAGACTAAAATATCTTTTTATTTCCTTGCAATTGCTCAAATATACGTTTATCTATCTATCTACCTAACTCAATTGTAATGGTCTATTGTTAGAACAATAATTAATTTAAATGCAAACTTTTAAACTAGCAAGTGCGATCACCAATGGTAAATTTCAGAAATTTTTGTAAAATATTTGAAATTTTTAACAAAAAACCTCAAACTTTGATTTACAAAAAGATTAATATGTTATTAATTAATAGATTTAGCTAGAACTTAATTATAAGTTGAATAGCTTATCAATGCATATTTGAGAGCTATTTTTGATACAGTGCGGTTATCTATCTTTTAATTTGAGCATTCAATTTCAAGGGTTAAGTAGTTAGCAATCATGCATTCTAATGAAATTCTTTTTTTGATATTAGAATGAATATTGTTTAGAAAAGTTCTCTATTTACCGTAAATTATTGAGAGGTGGATCATTTACATACAAATTGTATATCTATATTTAAAATAAATTTTATTTAAAAAATGGAAAGGTATTATGCAAAAAACAAACTATGCATTACATTATTTATCTAAAATCATTTTCAAGGATGGATATTTGACAAGCGAAGTTTTTCACAAAATTTTGAGATGTATTAAATCTTAGAGAATATTACATACTAATTCCTAAAAGCTAATTAAAACTCAAACACTCGAAAATATCTTAAAAATTAAATTATTTTAAATTTCAGTTTCTTTTTCTTACTAAGCTCGGAATTAAATTTTTTTATTTAAAAACTGAGAATTAGAAAATACTCAAGTGAACTCGGATATTTTCTCAAAAAATACTCGAATTCAAAAAGTAAGACTTGAAAACCTTGCGATTCTGCGATATATGTATATTAGTGTAGAATCGCGGGGTGCATCTAGCAGCTCAAGTGGTACAAGGTTGCAAAGAATTACCATTGCTGAGAGCAGCCCATACTCTAACAAAACAAATGAAGATTGGTAGTTCGCCAATTTCACTGTAGAAAAAAGAACAAATACCATTTCCAAGAAGGCATTTCAGCTAGCAACCAATTTACATGGCATCTCGCCAAAGCCAAATCATCAGAATCCATCCTTACCATCCAAGGTGCTAATTGTGTGTCTCAAGTTTAATTTCTAGCTCAATAAAACAAATTTAGCTCAATGTTTGTTATCTCAGCTCATGTAATAAGATATTAAATAATGTGTAATTACCATGTATTCACATACACCAATGGCATAATATATTTGCATAGTGTGATGTTATGTGTATGTATGATCAATCAAATTAGTAGTTCTTTTATTCCCTATGCCTATACATAGCCATAAGGTGACCACAATATGGGCTCACATCTGTCAAGGAGTGAGTTATCGCCCTAGGCACAGCAGAGTTCCTCCCACATTATAGGCAGATCTTACAAGTTTTTTATCATATTATCAATACCAGATCTAAAAAAGTTAGCAGTATAATAAGAAATAATAAAGCAAATGTTATCCAGTGAGAACAAGATTTATTTGACAATTGATTACAATAAGTTCCCTATTTTATACAGAAAAAAGGTAAATATTTACAGTTTTACAAAATTCAATTCTTTCCCTCACAAATTAAATGAGCAATTACACGTACTCTTTCATCAAGGGGACAATTACAACAAATTTGAAACACTAAGTTCAAAATAATGAAAATTAATAAATATCACTAAATAGATGATAGTAATAGCACCAAATTAATTGAGGAGAGTGCCAATAAACAAAAATAAAAGGAAAAGGGCCCTGAGTGACTCTACATGCCCCCCATTGCATGGTTAAGGTTGTGGTAACAGTTGGACAGTAGTATCACACAAAAGCTTTTTGAGCTTCTTCAACCATTTCCTTGGCCAGCACATTGTCCCAGGATGAAACCTCAGCATACCATGGTCACTGAGTGACTTGCATAAGTGCCTCTCATTGAGTGAGTTTCACTGTGTAGCCTAAAATACTTGAGCTCTGGTAGCCTAGAACTAATGGGACAGTTGCATCATGATATGTTCCACCTCCTGGTGAAGGTATTGTAGAAACGTTTGTACAGACAGGGGCCCTTCCCAGAAAACAATTTTGGTTGTTTTTACGTTGTTTATGGTTGTTTCATACTTTTGGTTGTTGCAACAACTATTAACATCATAATAACAACCATTAATACTAGTTTGAGCAACTAAAAGTGTGATAATTTAAGATTCAAGCAGATGCTTGCAAATAGAACTCACTTCATCATTTTGATTGCTAGATCATTTTTATATAAAGAATGGAATTGCAAAAAGCTTTTTTGAAATATTAAATTTGTGAAAAATTATAATATACTTGGTAAGCGAATATTCAAAATAATTTATTCATGAATATCTGGACACCTTCAAATTATCTGTCAGATAAAAAAGTTACATTTGAGAAGAAGAGATTCTTTACAATTTAGAAAAGTATTATTTCAAAATTATACTTAACTTTAAAAGTTTAAATTTTTGTTAAATTTGGCAGATTTTTATGCTTTTTGTTATCATTTAAAATCAAGACATTCATTCAAAATTTCAGCATATGTTGTATTTAATGTATTTATTGTATTACTGTTCTGCCCTTTGTCAGGCTTGTGTTAGTTTAAGCAGCAATGTTTGAACTGATTATCAATATAAATTTGATGTATTGCATATAAAAGTAATGTTAAAACAATCATGGGCAACATAAAATAACCAAAAAGCAACTTAATGTGACATTGTTGGAACAATGTTGTTTAGACCAGTCAAAAGGGTACCATTTCAACATTAAAACAACCATAAAAAAACAACTAAAAAACAACATTGTTTAGACCAAAATTTGTTATCTGAGTTGAGGGCAATAAGAAGCTTCATGAGGGCATCAGTGTTAGAGGTGTGTATGTACTTGGTGCTGATCCTGGTATCAGGGTAGAAATGGAGAAAAACTTCTCAGAGGGATCCCATATGTGTGGCATGATCAACAAAGAGTGAACAGTACTCATTCACCTGCTGTAGTGTCATCTCCTCAGGATTGGTTATTCTGGTGTGTAACATAGTAATGATTTCAATGTGTGTTGTAACATCATAGTACTGGGTCATTGTTTCAACATTATTAGTCCACATGAGATCACCTCCTGCCTGAAACAAAATTATGATTCAAGGATTAAGGTAGTTGATTTTCCTGTGGATCTTTTCCAGTTGGGTAGAGATAGGCTGCCCTTTTTCAGGGTTTCTGCCTTCCAACAGTGCATCACAGGTTTCTTTATACTCTTTCATTTGCATTGCCTTATTAACTTTGGTGGCAGTTGAAATGTAATTGATACTGTCAGAGAGATGGGCAGAAACCTTCGTCTTTCCACAGTGGACTCTCCATGATGGCAGGATTAGCAGCATCATCAGGCAAAGTGGTGGGATACAGAGGAGATTGTTCTTCTCAATGTTGTCTTCCAATTGGGCAAAGCTTGACTTGCTCCAGAGGGAAGCTGTTCTGATAGTGATGGGATAATTAATTTTGGCTTCCTGAATGGATTCCCAAAAAGCACTGTGGAGTCTGTGGCTCTGTAAATTTTCAATCTGAGAGGTAGTTAGGCATAATTGGGCTGTGGTGCATTCTATATCTAGGGTGAGTTGTCACCCTGGCAATAGTAGTAGGACCAACTCTTCTTTGGTGAGCATCTCAGTAAGACACCATTTCATAAGACCTAGTATGTCTTTGTTGCTATTAGGCTCCACAACACTATCAATGATTGTTGGTTTCTCAGCAAATTCATTGGGGCAGTGCTCAATAGTTAGAATTCATTCATTGTTGGTGAGGGACCAGGCTGGCATGAGCTTTGGTGAGACTGTGACTCCAGAAAATTTCTCTAGGTTGACAGCTTCAATCAGGACTTTAGTTGCTGGTGATACTTCTATAGTGGATGAGGTTAAGAGCTCTTCCTCATGGTAGAATTGCTCTGGTGTCTTCATCATTTGCCCCAAGATGGTGATAGGGATGATCTCACTATCCTTGGTTGCTTGCTGCTGGTCTTTGTGAGGTGGCTGTATCTGCAGTCTGGGTAGTTAAGGTGTTTCAGATTGAATGTTGTAGTGGCCAACAAGTTTGAGGAATTGCTTTGTAGAACCATACTTGTGGTGCAATGAGCCAGCTGGTGCATAGGGGCACATATTCTGAGTTGAGAGAAGGAAACTTAGTCTCAGTGGTGGCTCCCCACATATATTTCTTGAGTGTGTCCAAAAAGATCTTTAAGTCTGAAAAGGCGACTCCTAAATGGTTTATGATCATTTGTTGTGGAAGATGACCAAGGGGTCTGCTGGATCCAATGAGACAAGCATAAAACTTCTCAAAACATTCCATCACTTTTTTAGACTTCCCTGGAGAGGCAGGCAACAAACAAGAGTGGAGCAGCCAGTTTTTCACTTTCCAAGCAGCAGGACTGATAGCAATTTTGTGAGGACACTGCTTTGCAAGCTTCTCTTGAATTGGCTTATCCAGAGGCAGCTGAATTTGAGGATCAACAGTGAGAAAAGCAGCTACAACCCACATAGCTCTGTGTGATTAGATTGCTGGCACACATTTCTCAGAGAACAGATTTTCAGAAAAGTTTTGGCAGTCTTGTGTATCATGTGATATGCATAGTTCAGCTAAAGGCTCTTTTGACAGATTGATGGTATTGTGAATTTGGGTTACAAATGTTGATTGTAGGCCACTCTGTTTCCAGGCTGTGATCTGCTTTTAGGTTTGTCCACAGTTTGTTGATTTCCTGAAGCATGATTGTGCTCTGTGAGAAGGCAAAACTGATGTGGAGACTGAGCTTGAATACACGCATTGGTGTTGACTGCAAGACAGTGTGTTGGGATCTTTTTACACATGAGCAGGTCTGTGTAGATAATCTTTGTGGCCAAAATGATGTGAGTATTGTACATACTCATGGGCCTGTAGGAACTGCTGTATAAAAATGTAAAGTTCTCCATATGGAAATGTAAGCTCTCAACTTTGTCTGGGATAGTATCTTGGTACTCTTCCTTTAAAACATTACCAGATGTATCTTCTCCACCTTAGCAAGGCAATAGGCTATTTTGTTTTCCATAATCTTAGGATGAGTTACCTCATTGACACAGAAGAAGTAAACAATTAACAGGTTGTCAAAATCAATGTTGACACATTCAAATTTGTTGATCTTCTCCTTGCTGTTTAAAAGTTGGCACAGTTGGGACAGGTTGAAGTCTTCGTCAAACATTTTGTGGATGGTGCTTTGCTAATAGGTTTGTGCCATGCCTGCCATCATCTTAGAATCATAGCAAATAATTGTGTTAACTTTGGGCCTACACTCTGCATCAATGATAAAGGGAATAATGTTGACAGAACAAGTTAGATCTCTGGTGTTAAAAGTCCATTGTAACTTATTTTTAGTTTCTCTGATAGATTGTCACAAACTAAATGAACTGCTTTTTGAGTAGTGATGAAGTACAGATGTAGAATCTCATCTCCAACCTTAGATGTCTTTGCTTTATGTTCATCTGCCTTTTGGGATCTCACACTAGTTGAATCACAGGAGGAAGGACCAGGACTAGGAGGGGGTTTTGAGTGAACTCAGGATGGGGTTATGTTAGTCAGTTGGGCAAAAGGCACTCTAAGCTCCTCAGAGTCCTGCACAGAGAGTTGTCTTCATGCATAGTTGTCCAAGGTCTGCTCCTACTCAGAGAGTTGTATCTGAGCATAGTCATGGGAAGTCTGCTCCCAAGAAGAGAGTTGTCTCTCCTCATAGTGGCAGCTGCTGCTACTGGAGTCCTCTGCTGGGCACTCTTGTTTTCATGATGTGCTCTCATCTACTCATCTTGGTGTTGTCACTTGATTCATCTCATCTCATGGGTTCACTCATTGTCACACACAGTGTCTGGTTGGTGGTTGATTTTTTGATATCTTCATGGTTACTAAATAAAGAGATAAAATTAAGGTCCCATTCCTGGGTATTTAAGTGATCTAAATATCTCAGATTTCTAGCTTTTCATTTAGGCAAAACATGATTAGCTATAGTGTTGCTACTACTACCAAGTTTATTATCATAACCTGCTTAAGGTCGTCTTCCTCACATTCAGTGAGGTTATCATAGTATTCAATCTTATTTACACTGTCATTGATTAGAGAAAACTCATTATTATTGTTGATGACTGCATTATGTATATCTTTAATAGTTGCTGAAAATGGGCAACTTTACCATTATTTAATAAGTACCACTGGTGATCTAATTTTCTTGTTATAGTAAAAGGTCCTTGCCAATTAGTGGCAAGTTTTCCTACTTGATTGGCATCAGTAACCTGATGAGGAAAATAAGCAAAGAAAGAATCTCCTTGCTTGTGCAGCTCTCCATACAATTTCTTATCAAAGTTCCTTTTCTGGCAAACAACTGATTGGTTGGTATTCCAGCAGTTAGAGAGGTGCACCTCCTGGAATTCCTGTAGCATCTGATTCACAAAATTCTCAAAAGTAGGTTCATTGTAATCCAGAAACATGATAGATAGTGACATACTTTCCTCATGGCCAAACATAGCCTTGAAAGGGCTCACTTTAGTGGTAGAGTGAATGGCAGTGTTGTAGAAGAATTCTACTGCCTCTATGATGCATCTCCAATTTTGGCCGGCAGTGTGGGCTAAGGCTACTCTAATCAACTTAATGACAGTGTGGTTTAATTGTTTGATGACACCATTTGACTGAGGATGGTACACAGTGGTAAAATTGTGTACAATCTCTAGTTCTTTCATAAGAGTGGACATTAAGTTATTCTCAAATTGAGGACCACACTCAGAAACCAAGTGTTCCATAGGTCCAAGTTTGAAAATTCACTCCTTGATGATCTTTTCTCTGATGACTTCAGCAGTAGTGTCGTCAAGCAGAACAAGCCTCATGTATTTAGTAAAATGGTCTATCAAGACCAAAAGATACTGGAATCCTTGTTCATCCCTCAACAATTTCTCTATGTCCATTTGGACCACTTCATTTGTACTTTTGGCAACCCAACTGTGGAGCTTGGCTCTCTGTTCTGGAAAGTGTCTGGCTCCCTGAAGCAGACATGCTTCACACTTGTCTATGACATCTTGAACAGTAGCTCTTATACCAATGGTAATGTATTGGATAATTCCAAGGTGACCACATTCATGAATCTTCCAGACAAGATCCCTTTTGAAGTACTTGGGAATTGCCAGACAATTTTTTCAGCTGTGCACATAGAGAAGTCCAGCCTCAGTGACCTTCCAGTGATAATGTCTGAAATACTTTTTGGTGACATCACTTATAGTGTGATTAGGGTTTTTTACTTTGTAGATGATTTCCAACAAAACTTTATCAAGTAGCTGATGGGTAGCAATTTCTTTCTCTGAGATCTCCTCCTTCACCATAATGGGGAGGATTGCCTTCCCATTCCAATCAGCATTAATGTCAAGAAGGAGCTTGTAATCACATGCTGGGATAAACTTGAAAGGAGTCTTCTCACTAGGTGACTTCTTCAGGTCTCTTTCATAACATGGAAGGGCAGTAAATTAGTCAGTGTTGAGATGTAATCTCCCTGGACAGTGGGTGATTGAGAAGGTGAAATCATTTAAATATTCTAACCATTGTGTGATGATGTTTGACTTGTTGCCAGAGAATTTCTTGAGCCATGCTAGCACAGAGTTATTAGTGTGAACAACAAATTGATGACCTAGGATAAAGAATCAAAACTTCTTCAGACTCTCAACAAGTGCTAGCATCTTGGATTTTGTTGCTACATAATTTAGCTCAGCATTTCAGAGCTTCTGGCTAAAGTACTGTACTGGACTTTCATGACCATTGACAATCTGACTTAGAGCTTGCATCACAGTTGACTATGAATTCCTTGATGTAGTCAAGCATATTCAAACTTGGGATTCTTCTTAGTTTCTGCTTCACAGAATCCAGCTCTTCCTGTTCAGCCCAGATCCAACAGAACTCAGTGTTTTTTTTGGAGCAAATTAGATATGTCCTTCATTTGGTTGGCTAGTTTGGGAATGAATGAGCCATAATAGTTGAGAAAGCCCATTAAGCATTGGACGTCCTTGTGAGATTATGGAGTCTCAATGCAATTGAGATGGTATTTTATGTCATTTTTTATTGAAATTTTTCGGGGTTTGATCACCAATCCCAAGAAGGTAACTCATGGCAAAATGAGTGAGCACTTACTTCCATTGACCCAGAGACCAGAGTTGTACAAGATCTTAAGAGTGTGACTCAACCTATCTAAATGATCAGAGAATGTGTGTCTAGCAACAAGAATATCATCCATATATGCTGTGATCCCAGGTTCAAGAACATTGGCCCCATTCTGTAGTAAACATGTGACATAACACTGAAACGTAGCCAGGGTGTTACAAAGCCTGAAGGCCATATATTTCCACTCAAAAAGGCCATAGAGCATGATAAAAGTGGTTTTCAGGATGTTGGCAGTCTTCATAGGTATCTGCCAATAGGCTTTTCAAAGATCTAAGCATGAGAACAAGCTGTATTTGCTGGTGTTGTATAGAAGATCCTTGATGCAAGGTAACAGATATGTATCCTTGATGGTAATGTCATTTAATTGTCAAAAGTTGACACAGAGGTGGTACTTCTTGCCTTGGCAGATAAATACCATAGGTGCAGCATATGGACTGTTCCTGTTCTGAATGCTCCCATTTTCAATGAGATTGCTGAGGATCTGTTTGTATTCTGCTCACAAATTCTCAGGTACCCTTCAAACTGGCAACCAAATGGGGCAATCCCTCTTGGTTTCAATAGCATGTTGTTCCCCAAAGGCCTTACCAACACTAATAGATTCATAATTAAATACATCATGGTGCTGGCATAAGAGAGCAGATAGCACTTCATGTTCCTGTGGACTCAGGTGAAATGAGTCTTCTCATTTACAACTGGGATCCAGACTGGATCACTGGGTTCACTCAGATCATGAATTGCAGTGAGAACATGCAGACAGGATGCAGCTTTAAGTTTGAGTCAGACTGGGGTTGTGACAATAGATAGCTTGGTTAGATCCATTCAGATCAGGCATGCAGAACTTTTGAGCACAGTAACATAAGTCTTGCCATGGGAGACATGACAAGGATCCAGAGAAAATGTAGACCATGAAGGCATCTTCCCCTTTGTCCTGAAATCATGACATCCCCCTCATAAGGAGAGTTCATAGTGACAGCAATTTGTTGCCAGTGCCAAAGTTCCACAACAACATTGTTGGTTATTGTTAGTAAGATTTCTTGGTTACAAATAGCTGCTTTCATGGATTGAGATTGTGTTAGTTCCATAATCTATCACACAAGCATTTTTCTTGAGGAAGTCATTTCCCAGAATGACATTGTACAGCAAGAGCCAATTGCAGGTATCAACTACAATAAGGTCTACTTGGAAGCATTCTTGGTGGATACATAGCTCAAGGTTGTTTATCTGACCCTTCAGTGAAATAGTGTTCCCTGAAGTGTCCAACAAGCATGATGTAGATAGAGACAAATCTTCTCTTTGTTGATACAGGTGTTGCTTATTATGGAGACTGAAGCTCCTGTATCAATAGTAGCATTAATTAACAATCCATTCACATCAGCAGGGATGACATTAGTATGCAGTAATGAGGTTATCACCAAGACATCATGTACATGGTTTTCAGGAGGCAGTGCTCCATCTAATTTAAATGACTGACAGACTCTACCAGGGTGTTGGGAGTTCACACTTCAGTTGATGGCTCATCAATGATGAAACCATCTCCATCTGCAATTAGATGAATAACTGCCCCACTCTGTGTACAAATGTGAGCTGATTGTTGTTCATTATTTGATTTTTTCTGCACAGTAGCAGAACTCAAGGAGGTCAGAGCCTTTGAGGCAGTTTGACCTGTCTTCAGATCACCAGCATCTTTCTTGATGTGTGTTGTGTTCTGTAGCATATAGACAATACTGATCACCTTATTAATAATAGAATTTAAGTTGTTGTCCAGATCATATTTAAGCTTGAGGCAGCTCCTAATGTTAGAAGGGAATCCCCAACAAATATATGAAAAGAGATCATGTCACAAGTACCCTGGAGTTAACTTGCTGAGGTAAAAGAGTCTATTGACCTGAGTAATATAGGTCCTGACATCATCTCCCCTTTTAAAGGAGAGATCACATAAAAGCATCTTGTACTGCTGTTTTATGTGAGGCACTTTGTAGTGGTCCTTGAAGTGAACAACAAGTAATTGATAATTTGTTTTGACCTCTCTGTCCAACATCATGTGAGGCCTTAAAGGTATATGGGAAATTGCACAGTGGCAACATCCTCTGTAGTTTTATATTGCTTCATTGTAAGCTTGAAAAGAAAGAGCCACTCATCAAATGACTGTGAAATTTCATCTATTTTTCCAGTAAGTTTAGGCAACACTGAATGTCAATTGAAGAGGTTTGCTGATTTGTTTCCCAATGCTTTGGTGGGTAGAATCAACTGGGTAAAGCATGGTCCATGAGTTGTTGTAGACCTGATAGGGTTACTCAGAGGATCAGATGGAACAATTGTAGCAGTTGGAGTAACTGTGACATTAATAGTTGCTGAGGGCACTACTGTTGTGCTCAGGGTACAAGAGCCTGGCATAGCTATGGTAGTTAATGTAGAAACTTGCAAGAGAGCAGACTGAGCTCCACTTGTAAAAGAGGTAAGGGGGGTAATTAATGGTGGCATCACTAGGGATGTTGTAGGTGCTGGAGGGGCATGAGAAAGGTGGGCAGAAAATGTCTGTGATATAATTGTTGAAAATCTCTCAGAGAGAGCATTAAGAACTTTGTCCAAAAAGGCAAAGTTACATACTCAGGTTCCTCTGATGAGATTGGTGGGGAACCTGGGGTTGATTCCTGAATTTGCATCTCTAAGGCTGAAATCAAATAAAGCAAGCATCTCTCACATTGCCAAGCTGCAGTGGTTTGTTGTGTTAGCTCTACTTGCAATGCAATCAACCAGGCTTTGCAGGAGTGGCACTGAGAAATCTGCTTGGAAAGGGCTTCTCTAAGCTGTTGAACTTTGGTTGTCAGCAACTTGGGAGGAGGCAACAATGGTGTATACAAAAGAAATGGGTTCAACAAGGTAGCAGGAGTGGGAATCTCTTGCAAAAAAACTTTGGAGGGTGTAAACATAGCAGAAACAGGTTTGGTGGGGGTAGGAGTAGGTAAAGCAACAATAGAATTAAATCCAACAGTGTGAGGGACAGCATCCAGGCTGCTGGTGCTCACACAGGGGAACCCTGAATGGGAGTCCCATTATGAGAAATAGACAAATCCATATCCATAAGAACAAGAATAAGTAAACAATTAAAAGTAAAGTAAGAGAAAAGGTTCCAATAACAATTCCAATAATGTAGGAGAAACATCCAACTGTGTAGGAGAAATAAAAGCAACTGACAGATGGTAGAAAGGCATAGGTACAGCAATCATTCCAAAATCTAGAATAAGAAGCCAATGCCCATATGGCACTAAGAACAGGTAAGAATAGAATTGGGGCTTGGTAAAGGCATCAGATCACAGAATTGAAAATGCAGAATTACATATGAGGTAAAGATGTACATTGATGGGTGGTGAAATAGACTGTGGTCAGGGGAAATCCATCCCAGCTGACTCACACCCAGTGGAAAAATAAAGCCAAATACAATAAGAAAACACTAGAACGTCAGGGTCACCATGTAGAATCATGGGGTGTGTCTAGCAGCTCAAGAGGTACAAGGTTGTGAAGAATTACCATTGCTGAGAGCAGCCCATACTCTAACAAAACAAATGAAGATTGGTAGTTTGCCAAATTCACTGTATAAAAAAGAACTGATACCATTTCCAAGAAGGCATTTCAGCTAGCAACCAATTTACATGGCATCTTGCCAAGCCAAATCATCAGAATACATCCTTACCATCCAAGGTGCTAATTGTGTGTCTCAAGTTTAATTTCTAGCTCAATAAAACAAATTTTGCTCAATGTTTCTTATCTCAGCTCATGTAATAAGATATTAAATAATGTGTAATTACCACATATTTGTGTATGCCAACAGCATAATATATTTGCATAGTGTGATGTTATGTGCATGTATGATCAATTGAATTAGTAGTTCTTTTATTCCCTATGCCTATACATAGCCATAAAGTGACCACAATATGGGCTTGCATCTGTCAAGGAGCAAGTTATTGCCCCAGGCACAGCAGAGTTCCTCCCATATTATCACCAGATCTTACCAGTTTATTATCATATTAATACCAATGCTAAAAAGGTTAGAGGTATAATAAGAGATAAAAAAGCAAATGTTATCCAGTGAGAACGAGATTTATTTGATGATTGATTACAATAAGTTCCCTATTTTATAAAGAAAAAAGGTAAATATTTACCATTTTACAAAATTCAATTCTTTCCCTTGCAAATTAAACAAGCAATTACACGTACTCTTTCATCAGGGGGACAATTACAACAAATTTGAAACACTAAGTTCAAAATAATGAAAATTAATAAAAATCGCTAAATAGATGATAGTAATAGCACCAAATTAATTTAGGAGAGTGCCAATAAATAAAAATAAAAGAAAAAGGGGCCCTGAGTTACTCTACATTAGTGTTGAACATAATTCTTAAATAGTTATATTAGTACCTAATTCTTTATTGTTTTATTTCAAATTTACATAATATGTAATGCTGCATTACTAATGCATTTCATTAGGCATATAGAAATTACATCAAAAGGAAAATACTTTGAAAATGAAATTACTTCATATATGAAAATACTTAGAAAGGAAAATACATCGAAAATTAATATAGTTAGAAATCATATCAGCCAATCAAAATATTTTAGCATAAATTTCATTCATTAGCAAAATGAACTCAAATGTTTCTGTTGAGGAATTTGCAAGAGGGGATTATAGATTCATAGACAAAGATGCACTGATGCATCCATTATATATGTCTTAAATATTTTCAGTGCTATATAACAAATAGAAATGCAAATGCAATTTATGCAGTACAAAACTGTACTGAGGCAAGCAATAAATTTCAGACATTAATACCCTGTATTAGCCAAGGCATGTAGAATAAAAAACAAATATGATAAAATACACTAAAAGTTTTTAACATAACAATCATATACAATGTATTTTCTATTTGATGTAATTTCTATAGACCTTACATTAGGGGGTAGATAATCGGGTGAATAGATGATAATTTTGTTTATATTTAGGACATATAATCAAGAAGTTGCTAGTTTTTATCAGTGTCTGTGAAATACCTCGCACATGAAATACCTCGCATGTCGTCATTACTGCGTCATCATAAACTTGCATTAGTTTTTAATAATTAATTTTGTAATTTAATGAAATGAAATGAAATATCTATATTTAGAGTTGCTTTAATATAATATAATTTATTTGATTACTTATTGGAACTCTGATTTTTATGCGGAATGTAATGCAATGGAATTTTTAGAAAGCACAAGAGGAAAACAGCAATTAATTTATGAAGAACTTGTGTACTATCAATTGAAAGTATTAAAAAATTAAACACACTGGATATGTTGACTTGCAACATATATTGAAGTCTTCTGTCGTTCTATATATATATAT
>CABFPE010000144.1:807043-820478 GCA_900660155.1 Hofstenia miamia | reverse complement strand
ATATATATATAGTACTGGAAAAAAGAATTCGGCCACCCATGATTTGTCATAAATATTTCTAAGAAATGGACGCCAAGAATGTCATAGTTATTTTTTAATTAGATTTGGGCTTGCAGAAAGAGGAATTCATCAATGTTTAGATATAATTATCACTGTTTATTTTAAATCTCAGGGAGAAATGCTACAATGCTTGTAGTTAGCTCCTTCAGGCCAAATCAGAGTATCTGTAAAAAATTTCATTGGTTGATCTTTTTTCAGACTATTTATATTGAAAATATGTAATAGCAGGCTTTCTTCGCAATATATGATGCCTGGTTACTTACCTCTTGCCATCCGCGAGTTGATTATCTCCATACATTTGGAAGGGATAAGTCAAAGTAATATAGCCCACTTGTAGAGCGACCTCGAAGTACTGTCGGGGATATCATCAGACGTTTCACTTCTGAAAACATCATTGCCCCAAGCTAAAGCAAAATGCCAGCAAGAATGCCAAAGAATTTCGTAAGGAATGGGCTAATGGTCACCTCGTGACAACAAGAACTGTGCGAAACATTCTGGAGAAGTACGCAATTGGGACTTTCGTGGCACCCAGAAAGCCATTCTTAACTTCAAAGCAAAGATTACGCCGGGTGAGGTGGGCCAATTTAATGAGATACAATTCATTTGAAAATTGTTTAATGTTATATTTTCAGATGAGTCAAGATTTGAGCTATGCTTATCGAAAAGAATGTTGATAGAGACCAAGTTGGCAGACGTTGAGATTCTTGCCTCAACTTACTTGGGGACCATTAATTATGGTGGGTAGTCTTTAATGGTATGGGGTGCACTTTGGAACTGTGGCTTTCGCAAGATTGTTCACATCACTGGTACTCTCCAAAGCTATTAATATGCTCGTATTCTAGAAAAGGAACTTTTGCCACTCCTTACAAGTGATCAATATATCTGCAAGATGGTGCTGCATGTCATACCTCAAAAGAAATGAAAAATTTTCTCCACAATAATGGGATTGCTATCCTTGCTGACTGGCCTGGCCAATCTCCACACCTTAGCATTATCGAAAATATGTAGAAAGAGGTCAAATATCGATTTGGACAGCATACTCTTCACATTGAAGACGAGTTGTGGAGCGCAATAAAAAAAATTGTATGCAATTCGCAACAGTTTCATTGAAAAACTGTTTGCTTCAATCCCTGATCGCATTGAAACTGTTATTCGCTCAAAGGGACGCCCTACAAAATATTAGAAGAGACAATTTTGTTGCTAAGTGCTTTCATCAATTATTAATTTATGTATTTTATTTTGAAATTATTTTTTTGGATTTGCTCATTTGGTAAAAATTTTACAGGTGGGCGATTTTACCAATACAAGTTTTCTAATTTTGATTAAAATTTAATAGCCAATTGTTATTCTACATATTTAATGGTATTAGACATACCAATTTTCCTTTCTTAATCAAAATAACACTTAGTTATAATTTGAAGCACACCTTATCCAATGAATGTTCATTAATTATTCAAAATAACAAGGTGGTCGAATACATATTTCCAGTACTGTATATATATATATATATATATATATATATATAAATGATCAATATAGCATTTAATTTAGTGCATTTATTTAGACTCAAATGCATTGAATATTTAAGATTTTCCTCGGTCTTACATTCATATTAAATGAATATTTCAAATGTATATAGAAATCTAATTCCCTTAGTTGCATCATATTACCATAAAGCCGGTATAATTAACTTCTAGTCTAGAGTAATTGATAATTCACGTTGACATATACATAACATCTTGATGTATTAAGGTCAAACTCAATTAAGTGCTTTCTAAATGAAATATTGTGTCAATGATGTTTTCAAAATGTGTAAGATTAACATATTAATGTTTGATTCAAGTAGGGTATTTAATATTCAACATCCTTCTTTTTTAATTAATTAAACATTAAAATTTAGCTACAAGCCCATTGTTGAATATATTAACGAGCAGTTTGAGCTATATCTTGACGAGGAACTAAAGATTGACCGCCGAATGGATTCAGTTCGAGATACCAGAGTTCATGTGTGTCTGTACTTTATTTCGCCTAGTTACACTTATGGGTAAAAATTTTATTATTCTAAAACCTTTTAATTGCCTGTATTCAGGTTATCTTGCATATACATCTATATCTGTGTATCATTCAATTTTCTAAGCCCGTCTAAGCAATTGCGAGCTGATATTCAGAGTGTCAAATTTAAATTTGCAGATTTTAAGCAAACTTTAGCTTCGCATCGGTATTTCTTTAAACGCTTGGGCATTTTATATGTTTATGAATGCTTTTGGTCGGCATTTCCTACTCTTTATAACAAAAAGGGAAATGTACCATTTGGTTTGATCATTGCAATGGAACAACTGTCATACAGCGCAAATTTCCTAAGTGCTCAATTGCTCCTCACCCTGCAGCAATAAAAAAGTCTCCGTTAAAAAATTGCCGTTCTAAAAGACACCCACTGGCATCCGTCCTAAATTCTGTTCGACTGAGGCAACTTGTTCCAAATGGTGGTCGCAATAGTAATATTTTTAACTTTTACAAAGTAAATAACAAGTACATGTTATTTCAAAACAGATTTCAACTCTTTTCATGCAATATTTCATTTACAGTGTTTATGTAAGTTTGCACATTTAAATTTTACACTCTGTGTATTATTTGGACATTTTTCAAATATTGTTCTTAAAATTCTATTGTATTGAATTATTATAGACTGAAAGCACTCGATCTGTTGACAATGAAACAGATAGACAGTAAAGTCAATATCATTCCCATTATAGCTAAAGCTGATACTGTTACCAGAAGTGAACTTACTAAAATTAGACAGAAGGTACATTTATTATCAATGTTAAGAGCTTATTAATCATTTAGATAATGAATGAGATTGTTAGTGAAGGCATTCAAATTTACGAATTTCCTACCAATGATGATTTAGTAGCAGAGAAAAATGTCGAAACGAATGTATGTTGAAAAGTTATTGTGTATTAAATAAGTGATTTAAATATTTTCAATAATGAACTTTACAATTTTAGAGTATGATGCCTCTTGCCATAGTTGGAAGTAATGAAGAAATTAAGATAGCTAATCGGTCAGTTCGAGGAAGGCAATATCCTTGGGGCATTGTGCAAGGTAAAGTTTTTTATTCGAAGATTTGCACTCATAAAATATTCAAACAAAATTCCTCTAATGTCTAGACAAATTCGTCTATCAGTCGTTACTTAAAAATTACTTGGAAGGCTGTTCTAAGAAAAACGAAGAGTGGAAGATTTTCACATACAATTTTGAATTCTGATTAGCTAAATGTCATCTAGCCGAATCCGTCCATGGTCGTTTTATGGGGAGTCGTATGATGCTGTAATCTGGCAAAACATAGTAATTCAGTGAAAAATTAAGTAGAATTTCTGTATTTTGAATGGTTATTTCAATTGCAAATTGGAGATGCTGAGTTCTGCCATCCACAAATAAACACCATTAAAGGGTCAACCTGAAAAAATAATATTTATACCACCTGATGTAAAATTAGTAAAGCATCAGATTTTCATGCAAAAGTCAATTTTGAAAATTTGGTGAATTGCTGTTGTTTGCCAGATGACAGCAGTATAGCGCTCTAATAATTTATTTACAAGAACTGATATCTTACAAAACTACTTAAAAATTTTAATATGCAGCTGTGTTTATAAAATTTATTTTTAGAATAAATGAAATTGGCACAATGAAGTGTTTTAAGGATTTGAAATACAACTGATTTTGTTTTTGGAGTGGGCCAACATTTTGTCCTATAAATGTATGTGTGATAGTTACATCAAAGTGTAGGAATAGCTCAGCATTTACAATAAGTGAAGTTTGATGTAGAAATACATTAGCATTTTCGGTTACGGCGAAATGTTTTAGTGCATTTTTATAATTTTAGTGGAAAACGAAAATCATTGTGACTTTGTTCGTCTGAGGGATAGTTTGATTCGCAGCAATCTCGAGGATTTGATGGACACCACCCACAACAAACACTACGAACTCTTCCGCCGATGCAGATTAAAGGAAATGGGATTTGAGGATAGTTCATCGGATAATAAATTAGGGTAAGCTTTTTAATGTTGAGCTCATTGAACACTGCTTGCTTGGTTTTGATTTACCTTTTGCTTATTCAATTTTTTCATGTTATTTCTTCTTGAATTGATAGGAATGCTGTGACTTCGAATGTGAGGTTTTACTGAACCAATAGAAAAGCTATTTGTAATTTTGCTATAGCGTTGTTAATTCTTATTTCATTTCAGTTTCCGGTACAGTTGATTAGTAAAAATCAATTCTGTTAAATTGCAGTAATTGAAACGTCAACTTTTAATTGGGTAAAAATAGATATTTTAAACGGTTCATTCCATTCATTATTTAACGTTTTTTATAAACATCTTTGAATATAAAGTAAGACTTTTGTCTCAAAAGAAGGTGTGTGATTGTATATCTGTGATTCATATTCAGAATAAAAATAAGGCTTCCCTTCTTTGCTGACGCCTACATATTTTCTCACTTCAATAGACATTTGAATTGTGCATTTGAAACAGCAAATTTGACTTATCTGTATCGATTTCAATTAATCAGAGTATGACCAATTTTGACATCAGGAATGAAGAGACTTAGCAAATCAAATCAGTTCAATCCTAACTGATGAAAGGCAGGGGTAAGGTCAAGAGGAAATCTCCTTCGCTTTATCGACCTTCCTATATGCGAGAACACTGTTAGTGCTGTGATTAATTGTACCATTTATGTCACTCATATTCAAAGATATTTATCAAAGGCTTTAAATAAGGAAGACTGAATATTTTGAAATTTTGCATACACGATTAGCATTTTTATATTCAATATGCAGGTCATGATATTACTGTAAGTGGCTTTTTATCAATAATGTAACATTTAAAAAACTTTAATTAAAAAATCAGTAATAATTTTATTTATGACAGAAATTTACAACATAGAAAGTATTTTAACTTATATTAACAAACATTATTCCGAATTTGATGTTGTAAAGATATGGTTTCACCAAGATTTCCTATATTTAGCTGTTATAAATAATATTGCGACGTGGTGTTTAATTTTCTCAGCATAATTCTCATAATTCATGATAAACTTATTTGCGTATTTACTGAAACTCTTCTTTGAGTACATTTTCTTGAGCACTGCTGGATGAAGTTTTATTCTTTAGTCGTCGTCCAAATGTTCGGTAAGTAGTTTTATTGGAACATTCATTGCCATTTTATCCGTTGTTGAATTTCTATTTGTAGAAATAGGGAGGCTTATTTGACCACGTATACAAAATGTACCAAGTATACGTTTGGTGTCAATCCTGGAGCCTCGCAGCGGCAATTGCTCTTTGCGCGCAGCTATTCCTCTAGGTAATCATTGGGAGAAGCATAGTTGGGTAATGCAAACTTGGTTGGTCGGATTCATAAAATCTCAAGTATCATATGACGAATTTTGAGCAACGTGCTTTAATAATTAGGAGTGCTAATTTAATCGCAAATGTAGTACCTACTTTTAAATTTTAGTACTAATAGCGTCATTAGTGTTTGTTCCCAATATTTTGCTGTTGCATTCGACTAACTTATGCTTCTTGCACGTTAATAGGGTTTTGCACGAGTTGGTAGATTCTCATCATCCCTGACTAATATGCGGCTAAATCCTAGCAGGAATGTAAAAATACGCGAGAGTTACGCCGGCTCAGGTACATTGTCTGAGCAGCTTTATTCAATTACCACAGTGCTTCTCCCAATTTCTGATTTTATTAACCCGCATCAATTTTAGTTTTTTCTTGTTTGGAATGTGTTTTAACTCAACTTTCTTAGACTTTAGCAGTTGCATTTGCTTTACCTTCTCTTTTAGCTTCTCTGAAACTCTGGAACAGAAGAAATTGCAGTATGAGAAAGAAATGATGGATCGTGAATCCGAAATGAAGGAATTGTTTGCACAAAAAGTAAAGAAAAAGGAAGCCGAGATCAAAGAGAAAGAGAATGAAGTATTTGTCATGTTTTAATTATTTAAATTTTTTCTTAATTGCATTTGGTAAACATTTCAAAGAAATTACCTGGACGTATTTATTAACTAAAATATAGTGTATTGTTTCAAATAAACACTCAATGGGTTTGGAATATCTTTGCGCATGCCAAGAAACAGTCAAAGCTCTATGTTGCCTCCATTTGCTCAAAACCTGAACACTAGAAAACTTATTAATCTTTTCAACAACCTCTGCCACAGCAATAATCTTTAATAGAATTTTCATCATGGCATTGATGTATGTTTACCAATAGATTTACCCATGCCCCAAGATTTTCAAATTTGGAAATAGGCTTGAAGAAAACTCTTTGTAAATGTGGAAAAACGCTTTGCCTTTAAAAAGGATGCCAGGCTGTTTAAGATTAATGTAAAGAAACATTTGTGGCTCATATTTTATTAAAAAATTTTTCTAAACAATATTTTGTAGCATTTGTTCTTATCAGTTATAAATAATGAGACTAATTCCAGGTAGCGTGATTGGTTTTATTGAATCACTGCTAGCCTAATCTTTGCTGAGTAAGCAAACACGTTATGCATTCTAATCTTGTCCAATTATTGCTTGTGGTATATTTGTTTAGTAACGCTTGACTTATTCGTATTTGTTTATGATAAATAAATCCATTGCAATGCGTTGCAACATATTAATATATAGATTTATCTTCGTTGTATAGCATTCCGTGCTATTTTTGTTTGAAATGCTCCGTCTTTTTTTATTTGTCATCATTATCGTTATACTTTGATTATTTTCTGCTTCTAAGTTAGCATCCTTACCTGAAGGTCGTGGCAAAATGTGAATACTTTTATAATTATATTTAACCTTTTGAGATATAATATATACAGATTCTTACTTATATATTTCTTGTTCGTGCTCCATCCAAATAGAGAGAACTGGGATAATATGGGACTAAATCGGGGCTCGGGAATTTTTGTCTAAGTTATTCGCTTACTGTATAAGAATGATTGAGCAAACAAGTGAGAACATCAGTGACACATTGTTGAGGATTTCTTAAATGTGGCTTCTTATCAATGCTCAATTGACATTCAATTACTAGCCTCTGTCATTGTTTTAGATTGTTATTTACCTATGTCATGGGGTCTTCCTTTGACTAAGAAACAGCTTAGTAAATTGAAATATGAATATATTTTAGTTTAAAGAACGCTATGAACAACTAAAAGCCCAGATGCAAAGTGAACGTGAAACACTAGAAGAGAAAAGACGAAAGCTAGATGAAGAAATTGCTGGATTTGAAAAAATTAAAGCCACTACACAACAAGAAATGAATGCTTCTACCCTAAAAAGGCAGGGAAGAAGATAGATGTTGATTTTGCATGCTTTTATTAAATCATGGTGCTACGTTTTAATACAATTTGTGATTTGCTTACAATCAGTTGTTTAGATTTTATATCAACATCGATTTTTAATTTATTTGAAAAGATTGTCTTAATTCTTGCACATATATGATAGTTTCTACAACCAATATGCTGTCGAAATAGTTAAATGTATAAAATGTTAAATTTTAATTGTCAAACTTGCTTAAAATTAGTTTAATAAAAAATTCATTTAAAGCAAATTAGTGTTATAAAATACTTTAAATGCTTTCCATTTAGATATAGGAATATGCTTATTTGGACTTTGCGCATATTTATGCGAATTATCAGTTATAATAGTCAAATTCTCAAAAAACGCAGTCAAATTTGCATACAAAAGCACAAAAATATCACTGCTCAACACTATTTTCGTTTTCAACGGCTTTTTAATGAACTTGGGATATTTTTGTGGTTCAATTTTTGGGGTAAACAGTAAAAAGGTCATTCTTCCTTTTAATTGTAATTTTGTCAAAACAAAGCGGATATGTTCAAAGCTGTTTCACCTACACTGCCATTATTACCGGCTTAGTCTATGCACACATTTTTCTGCATATTATATTTGACGATAATGATTTTGCTTGAAACAAAATAAAGATTTGGAAACATATAAATAATAGAAAAGGCAGTTTTTTTTTCAAAATTATGTGATTTTATATTTTATTTTTTACTAAACCTTAATTATTGTTAGTAACAGTTTGTGTATGTAATCTTTGGTATTTAGACTTGGTTGAAATGACATCAGTATGTATAGAAATAAATTGTATTTATTGCTTGTGAAACCTTCATATTTGATTGGTGGAGTGACTGTGGGGCAACCAATGTGAAAGCATTTTGCTCATATTCATTTTGAATAATTTGACAAAATATAAGCCAACTCACTACTTGCAAGACCTTTCTTTTCAAATTCCAGATAAATTATAGCAAAAGTATTTCGTTGTATTGTAATATTAATGTTGTGCTACATAAAGTCCTATATTTTTAGGATCATTTCAATGGAAATAGATTTTACCTAAATATTCCTCCACTTATACTTTTAACATTGCGAGAGACACTGATCATTATACATTGCTGACCCAGCTTCATGGTGAAAATTTATGAGAAAAGTTATTCCGGTGCCTGGAGTATGTGAATTTACTGATCTAAACGATGTCCTTTATAAAAAAACTTGATATTTAATTAAAATAGGCGAAAAACTAAGCATTACATCTCTAGGTTAATTCTCTTTCCAAAACAACTCGTTATATTGAATACCCTGCTGACATTCTTCAAGTTAATCAAAAACCTACCACATATAATGTGATTAAGATGCCGGAATTAACTTATTGACAGAATTCAAGATCAAAACTTTTTACATTTGTTAAGTAAGGAAAACGTTTTAAAGAGATCTTTCATTAATGTCGCAATTCGAACATGGAATTCGTTACATAAAGAAATTCAAAATATTGAAAAATGTAAGTAAATGAATACACGCTTTTATGCATCAACACAGTACAATAATTATATATGCGGAGCGATCAATACTCTCTTTCCACTCTTCACACTCAGCGTAACAGGTGAATTTCATTGGCCAATATAAAATGACTATAGTAGCATAAAGCATGTCTTGTATTGTATAATTGTCAGTCTAGTTTGCATACATTCACAATGGATTTATCTGACAGTGATAGTAATGAATACTGGTCAGGCGATGATGATGTTAGTGAAGATGATTCAGTTGAATACCAATCGGGAGAAGAAAGTGATGTGGAGGATATTGACGTTGAAGCTGCTGTAAATACTGCTCCTGATGGCACACAATGGTTTATTGATGCTCCTAATATTGGTCAACCCCCTAGGCAAAATATTCGGAATTTACGCAACCGTCCTGCTGGTCCAAAATCAATTGCAGCGCAAAATGCAAATACTATTCTTGAGACATGGAGTTTATTCCTTACTCCCAACATTCTTGACATCGTCTATCTGCATACATTGAACGCCAGCATTATTTATAAGCAAACGCACCCAGACACGTGTTATTCAAACATCAAATTTGATTGTGAGGATCTATTAGCCTACATTGGACTCCGCTACAAAATTGGCAAAGACCGAAATCAACGAATACCGTGTAATATGCTGTGGGATAAACAGCTTGGTGACACGCTATGCAAAGCCACAATGTCTCGCAATAAATTTCAATTTATTCATAGTGTATTGTGTTTCAATGACTACGAAACAAGACTACAATGTCGTCAGAACGATCGTTTTGCAGCTGTCAGAGAAGTACACACACTTTTTTCTAATAATTGTACATTACATTGGACCCCGCGTACTCATGCTACAGTAGATGAACAAATTCTTTCATTTCGTGGAAATTGCCCTATAAAAATTTACGACGCTTCCAAGCCTGACCGTTATGGTATAAAAATGTACCTCATTTGTGATTCTGATAACCAGTATGTCTTTTGCATAGATCCATATGTCCGTGGTCAAGCACCAGAACCCCAGTATTATAGTGGAACAAATGTTTTGAAGCGGTTGGTTGCTTCAGCGGATTTACCACAAGGTTGTGGAGTTGTATGTGATCGATTTTTCGGTGACTATCTCTTAGTTGACTGGTGTCTTCAACGGAACTTATCAGTGCTTTGTACCCTTCGAAACGATAAGAGGTGTGTCCCTGCATCAATGCGACGTCAACATTTGGAAGGTAACCCAGAACGATATAGTCGAACCTTATACCGTCCAAATTGCACATTATCTGCCTACATTCCTCCTAGACACGCCGAGAGAAATTTCAAGTCAGTTCTTACCCTCTCATCTGAACACCTTGATGCTGCTATTGACGGAGACACTGGTAAACCTTTATCTATTATAACATACAACAAATGTAAACCAGGTGTCGATATGTTATCGTGGTGTACTAAGCAATACGATGTAAAAAAGTGTACACGGCGATGGACCAAACGAGTGTTTGATCAGATTCTAAATATTGCGGCCTACAATGCCTGGATTGTATTTCGCCATAATCGTCCAAATGTTTTACCTGGTGTTCGCCAAGGCGGCAGAAAGTTATTCCTCGAATCTTTGGCAAAAGAGCTTGTGACATCTACCCTAAGAACAAGAGCTCTTACTGGTCAATGATTGCCCCTAGAAGTCAAGAACTGTCTTGCTCTGTATGGACATCCAGTTCCTCGCCCTCCTCCTGCACCACATCCAAACAATCTCCGGCAAGTTTGCCATATATGCCCTCCAGCTCGTCGACGTCGAAGTAAACAGCTGTGCAACCTTTGTGGACTTTCCGTTTGTGGTGAGCACAGCGAAGTTCAACGCCAGTGTGAATCCTGTCTCAATGAGTGACGTTATGTATTTGGAACTAAAATATGTGCATAGTAACTGCCATGATTTTATTTTTGTGTTTGACATGTAACTCCTTTTTTTTATATAATTATATATAATTATCATGAATATGTTTCAATATGTATTAAATAAGTTCTCATAAACGTTCACACATTTTAAATGTTATTTTAAAGTAAAATTTAAAATAATAAATCAAGCGGTGCCTCTGAGGCACCGACGTGGATGTGCGCGTGTTATTAAAAATATATATCTGGTAAATCATGGCTAGGATACAAATTTTATAACAATGACTATACCTTAATTCGTTATTAAAATACAACTATAGAAATTTATCCATAACCTGGAAGATGTATTTTGTAATTTATGTGAATTGTATGTGTTTTGTGAAATTAATTACAATGCTATTCAGATAAATTATCAGTTTTATTAAAAACATTAGATTAAAATATATATTTCGCCCAACTTCAGCATCGTCAATTTACAAAATTGTCCCTCTAAATATGCATTATTTAATTTATACTAAAAAAACTAAATACAATAGATGACAACATAAAATATGCAATGGAAAAAGAACTTAATAATTTCCATTTTCTAAACATGAACATTAGCAGAACAGCAAACGGCCTTGTTACAGGAATCTATAGAAAGCCAACTGATACAGGTTTAGTTTTAAATTTACATTCGCCTGTAGCATACAAAATAGCACTAATTCTCACCGAATTTTTGATGTCTCAAGTTGTTATGACATCATAAACCAAGAAGTAATCAAATTAAAGTCGAATCTGAAGAAGAATGAATATCCAAGTAATTTTATTAAAAATTTTTTAAAGAAACAATGATTGAAATATTGACCAACAAGAGAGGAAAATATTCGAATAATTTTGAACACACTTTTAAAATTAAATATAGTGTAAGCACACAACAGATATGATTAATCAAATAATCAGAATAAATTATATAAAAGAAAACGTAGGATTTGTTTATACAACGCGAAAACTTAGATAAGAGATTCTATATTCAGATAAATGTTTACAATTTAATAACTGATAATTTATCTGAATAGCGTCAATAATTTCAAAAATAACTTATATACGAATCAACATACATTACAAAAAGTAACAAATAGTACAGGCTATGGATAAATTACTGTATATTGATATTTTAATGACTAGTTATCGTATAGTCACTGTTGTAAAATTTATATCCTAACCATGATGTACCAGAAATATATTTTTACTTAAGGAAGATTTTTAAATGCTTTTAAAGCTTTCAATTTTTCAATGTTTTAAATTTCCTAAGGGGGCGAATTCCAGGTTCGATTCGTGACATTAATGAAAGATTTCTTTAAAACTTTTTTCTTATACTTAACACATGTAAAAATTTTAGATCTTGAATTCTGTTTATGCGCAAATCCCTGGAATTTAATTGAATTATAAGGCGGTAGATTTTTTACTAGTTTGAAAAATGTTAGCAGGGTATTCAAAATGACGAGTTGTTTTGGAAAGAGAATTGACCTAGAAATGTAATGTTTAGTTTTCGATGAATTTTTTGCTGAGATATTCAGTGCCCATTTTAATCGAATGTCAAGTTTTCTATAAAGCGCATCACTTAGATCAATAAATAAAATGTTTGCATAATTAAGGTGGCTCATGATAAAAGCATGGAAGAATTGAATAATTGCACAAGGTGGTAACTGCTTAACTACTAGTGATTGGCCGCGATGTCCTCTCTAAAGACAGTCGATTGCGCTCTCCGCTCCGCACTTAAAAACGTCACTGACTCAACCATCAATAAAGACGACGAACATTGCAAACTTGTAGCGCCATTTTTGGCCCTCAGTCGAGATGAGTTATTCTCATTGCATTCATTTCTTAAGGATCACACGCATACGTCCCATACAACTAACACGCGCGAACAAGAAGTCACAGACGCTTTTTTGCATTCAACAGCATCAAGAAATAAACATATTACTCGTCTCCAAGAAAACCTCGCAAGATCAAACCAGGTACTAATTTTTTAATTTTAGGTAGCTCTATGTTCAGGAAATTACGATCCAAAAATATAATCAGAAACAAAGAGATCTCCGTGCACTCGTATCCCGGTGCCTGCATATCTGAGCTTCAACAGACATTGGAACTCTACCCGCAAACAAAAATTAAAACAGTCTTTTCGTACAAATTGGCAGAAATGACATTCTCAAGAACCCAACCAACTTCGAAGCTAAGTTTACTGATCTTATTAAAATAATTAACCATATTTTTAGTCCTACTAAGATTTTTCTTAGTGAAATCCCACCTTTTTGCAACAGCCTGCTTCAAGGCAACAATGAAGTAGTAAAAGTCAATAAAATTATTTCTAACTTATCAGAAAAATTAAAATTTTCAGTATTTAAATTATTTTCAGTTTTGTTTAGGTCCAAAAGTCGTTAACAGTCGTCTCTTTTCAAAAGACGGCATTCATTTCTCACAGAATGGAATTGGAAAATTTGTATCCATCATTAAATTCTTCTTCGAGCCTCCTCAAAGCTATGCCGACAAATAATAGAGTCTTTGAAAGTTTTGCACCTCGATTTTTGCCGCCTTTCGCTAGCAACCTGCCGCACCACCCGCTTGCTCGCCCGTCCAGGGTATATAAATCATACGCTGCTGCACTTTATAAC
>CABFPE010000144.1:792636-806904 GCA_900660155.1 Hofstenia miamia | reverse complement strand
GCACCACCCGCTTGCTCGCCCGTCCAGGGTTTATAAATCATACGCTGCTGCACTTTATAACAATGCACCGCCTTATTAATTCATTCACCGCAAATTGCTCTAACTCTGAAGCCACCGCCAATATCATAAGCGATCTACTTCAAAAGCTACTTTTTTATTAACTATGTCGTGTGAATTATTATATTTTTGTTTACAGACGCCCAGGCTATGGAAAAATTACTATAACCCTAAATTCAAATTGAAACTCAAATTTGTTTTCAAAGTAAAATTATTACTCTACTTATATTTTCCTTATTTCGACATTTAAATCCAATGAGGATACCTTGTTCTTACCAGTAGTTTTACTTCAATACATATAACTCAACTATTCGCTATTCAAAAACAGCTTTAACTTTTTAACCAGGCGCATTTGTATTATCATAATCGATTTAAAAAAGTCATTTGTTATTTCTCTCATAATTTTTCTATTATTAGCAGTATATAGTATTGAGCCTAATCCCGGTCCGATTTTAAATTTTGAATCATACATCAAAAAATTGAATGCCGGCTCAGATATTGTGAATTACGTACATTTAAATTTTCAGAATCTAAGTATTAAAAATTTCGAATATAGGGCATTCGTTTCAAATACTAAAAATGATTTAATTCTCGCAATTTCTGAAACTTGGCTAAAGATTGACGATCTAGATAGCACATGGTCTGTTAATGAAACTTTTGCACTATTAGAAAGGATAGAGTTTTGAACAATATATTAGGAAAATCAAAAGGTGGAGGTGTATTACTTTTAGTTCCAAAGTCATTCAATCCCAAAATACGCAACGATATTAAAAGTCCTAACACATCAAATTTTGACAGTTTATGGGTTGAAATTGCTAATCCAATTAAAAATTCTAGATTTCAAAAACAATTATTAAATGTATCATACTGTCTGCATAAGAAATTCACCAATTTTTTTATTCAACAACTAGAAGAAGAATTATCACTTGCCTGTTCTCTGTTCTGAAAATAAAGATTTAGTACTTTTCGGAGATTGGAACCTCAATTATTTAAATGCTAATAATCAATGTAAAATGGATTTGTTCTTGAACACATTTAATCTTGTATTGACCAATAAAACATTGCCTACTAGAATCACATCATCGAGTAGGACTCTAATTGACTACATTGAGTTAGCTGAAAACAATAATACACACTTCCAGTACACCTCTTCTGAATGCCCATTCTCTAATCATTGTTTTGCATCTATCAAATTTCAAAAGTCTTCTCATTCAACCCCAAAAATTACCCTGAATTGGATTAAAACTCGTGAAAAGTGTATTGAAAATATTAATAACTTTAAATCATCCCTCTCATAAGAAAATTGGTTTCCTGTATATTCTGCATCAAATATAAATGAAATGCTAAAAAATTTTTTTCTCTGACATTTTTTAATTTTATCTCAACAGATTTTGCCCTGAAAAATAATGGTTAAATCCACAACCAAATCCAAAGCAAACAATACTTTTTCTAACAAACCCTGGATATCTGACACTTGTAAAGCTTTAATTCGCGAAAAGAACAAAGCATATAAACATTTTATAAATTCTCGAACTAACAAGAACTTTGCTGCCTATAAAAAGGCCAGAAATGCCTCGAATATTGCATCTCGTAGGGCATTCAATGAATTTATCAAAAATGAGTATACGCGTCTTCCAAATGAAAAGTCAAAATGGAAACTAATAAAAGAAATCACAAATTATAAGCAATCTAAATCAAACTTAATTGATGTGATTAAAGATCAAAATGGAAATAATCTAACCGACAATTTAGAAATTTCTAATGAATTAAACAAGACTTTTGTCAACTTAGGAAATTACAAAGGGCCCCTTATTAAATACAAAAACCTCTCACACAAAATCTTTACACCTGAATTTAATTTCCGATTCTCAACTACCTATGAAATTATTAAATCGATTCTTAAGCTTAAGTCCAACAAATCAAGTGGTCCCTCAAATATCCCCTCTTGGGCTCTTAAAATGACTGCAGATATCATTGCAAGTCCTTTAAATTTCATCTTTAATGAATCTATAAAATGCAATCACTTCCCAGATTATCTAAAACTTGCTCACATTACTCCTATTTTTAAGAAAAACGATCCTTCAATTGCCACTAATTATCGACCAATTTCAATTACTTCTCCAATAAGTAAAATATTCGAAAGATTATTACATAACCAAATAATTGAACATTTTAATAAGTATAATTTATTATCGAACACCCAATTTGGATTTCGCAAAAAATTTTCAACAACTGATGCACTATTACATGCTACTGAAAAATGGAGAGCATCTCTCGATTCTAATAAATTTGTAGCTATAGCTTGTTTAGATCTCTCAAAAGCCTTTGATAACCATTGCTTCCATTTAGATAATTCATTTTGATACGTATCATTTTCAACTTTTTTTAATGGACATTGTTCATTAAAAAGATAGTTTAAATTTTTAATAATGAATCCCCATTTTTCATCAACAGTTGTTAAATTATAAAATAATTTCCAATCTAAGCATAATAATTGATTTAATAAAGTATTTTGGTCGTAGTTACTTCTGAAATGAACGAAGTGATATTCTGTTTCTATTTTGTTTGGCTTAATCTCTTCCTTTTGGATTGCGCATGTTAATAGATGATCTGAAATCGAACAATCTGCTACAAAGTATTCAAAATTGTTTGTTTCTTTTGTATCTGTGTGCAATGATAATAAATATAGATTTTATAAAGCATTCTGATACATATAATAGCACGGAAATAAATATATACAAAAAAGTCTATGCAATATGTGATTTACTTAGCTAGTGAGCAGTGGGTTGTGATTTCTATGATTTTTGTCTGGTGTTTTACATGCAAAAGCAATTTTAGTTCCTCTGAAAATGTGTTTAGCTGTGAATTTTGTAATGCTAAGCTTCATCTGCATAAAGCACAAATAGCTTAATCTATTAATGAAAAACTGTTGGATTACTGTTATTAATTGGTTTCATATTATAGATATCTATCATATCATGAATATTTTTACGTTCTCATGTATTTAGATAATTTTGATTGTAGTCACCCATTAATATAATTTCAGTAGATATTTTTGAGGCTTTGTTAATTTCTTTGAGCATTATTTTTATAAATTCTTTATGTTTGTCTATTACTACAATAACTAATATTTATTAGCTTGGTATATCCATTTATCTTTATTTCAATCGATAAACTTTCGTATTTTGAATTCTTACAATAAATATCTGCTCCTTCTTTTGGGCTTAAGTGTTTCGGAAGAGATAGGAGAACAGCTCCGCCTCTTAATTTTTTTGGTAATGCATTGTTTCTATTTTTAGTGAAAAATATTAAATTTTTATTAATACTTCGTTGTTTATCATCATTTTTAACCATGTTTCTGTAATTCCAACAATAAGTTTAAATCAAAATTGTTTAATAGATCATAAAATTTATCATATATATTTGTAATACTTTGAAAGTTAATATTTATGTATTTAATTTTACATTTATTAAGATCTATTTTTTCTTTTAATTGCGTAAATGAAATGATTTTTTTTGTTATTAGGTGTGGATTTATTCATTTATAGTCTTTAATCTTGTAGTTTGTAATTGCTTTTTGTATAGAGGACATTCTTTGTTAAATGTATTATGATTTGTTGCGTTGTTATTATATTTATTGGAGTTAAAACAGTTTATGCAACAATCCTGCTTTTTGTTATTTTTGTTTGGACATTCTATGTAAATATGATTTTTCATGCAAAGCATACAATTATTAATATCATTTACACATGAATTTTTTGTGTGACCGAATTTAACACATTTCGAATATATTTTGACGTATAAATGATCACTGACATGCAATGTTGTAAACCCAAATCTTATTCTATTATTTAGAAGTATTGATTTCACCTTTGGAGAAACCTTGAAGATCGCTTCTTTACAATTGTCATATTGGTTGGTGTATGAAAATTCTTCCTCTTTAATTTGATTTAATAATTTATCTTTTCCTTCAAATAATTAATTTAATCAAAATCTTCTACATCTTCATACAATGGAATACCTGATAGCTTTATCTTAGGCATGAATTTAGTTGAGGATTTTAGTGTAATATTTTTAATTTTCGATTGTTCTTTCTCAATAATCTTGGTTTCGTAATCACTAGAACATTGCAGAATAATGTCATTTTTATTTGAAATTGAGAGGTGATCAATGATTGCATTACTATCATCAATATCTTTGATAATTTTTTCGACATTGCCTACTAATTTTTGCATTCTTTGGCATTTAGTTTGCCATCTTTCTGTTGTAATAATTTGCTTGACACTCTGATTTTTGATTTGTGTACTTGTGCGGTAGGTGAAACTTTTGGGGTATATTTATCGGGAATGGCTGTTGTGTTTTTACACCTGAAGTACTATCGTTTTGACAATCCAAAAATTCCTTCCTAATTTTAGAAATTAAATAAGAGCATTTGATCTTGGATCGATTTGATATTTCGAATTCATTAATTACAAATTCTAAATTTGTAAATGAATTTAACAGATTGGTAAGTTTTTCCTTTGCAGGACCTTAAATAACATGGGAATAAAGCATTATACAAAATATAATATGTATTAAATGCTAAATATGAGAATTGATTTACGTACACTTTCCTACATTTTTTGAAGCTAAGACGGAATTTTGTATTTTAGAACCCAATAAAGGTAACTACGATGTTTCCAAAGTGACTTTGAAAATAAATATGGTTAATGTACCTATTGTAGACACTTTCAAGTACTTAGGCGTAACTATTGACTCAAAGTTAAAGCTCAAAACTCACATTAATATAACAGTTAGAAAATTAGCTATAGGTATAAAAAGTATAGATAAGATAAGATAAGATAAGATAAGAGATTCTATATTCAGAAAAAGGTTTACAATTCAATAACTGATAATTTATCTGAATAGCGTCATAAATTACAAAAAATTAACTAATCTACAAATAAACATACATTACAAAAAGTAACAAATCTTACAGGCTATGGATAAATTACTGTATATTGATATTTTAATGACTAGTTATCGTATAGTCACTGTTGTAAAATTTATATCCTAACCATGATGTACCAGAAATATATTTTTGCTTAAGGAAGATTTTTAAATGCTTTTTAAAAGATTTCAATTTTTCAATGCTTTTAATTTCTTTAGGTAGCGAATTCCAGGTTCGAATTGCGACATTAATGAAAGATTTCTTTAAAACTTTTTTCTTATACTTAACACATGTAAAAATTTTAGATCTTGAATTCTGTTTATGCGCAAATCCCTGGAATTTAATTGAATTATAAGGCGGTAGATTTTTTACTAGTTTGAAAAATGTTAGCAGGGTATTCAAAATGACGAGTTGTTTTGGAAAGAGAATTGACCTAGAAATGTAATGTTTAGTTTTCGATGAATTTTTTGCTGAGATATTCAGTGCCCATTTTAATCGAATGTCAAGTTTTCTATAAAGCGCATCACTTAGATCAATAAATAAAATGTTTGCATAATTAAGGTGGCTCATGATAAAAGCATGGAAGAATTGAATAATTGCACAAGGTGGTAACTGCTTAACTACTAGTGTCATACTTTTTATACCTATAGCTAGTTTTCTAACTGTTATGTTAATGTGAGTGTTGAACTTTAACTTTGAGTCAATGGTTACGCCTAAGTACTTGAAAGTGTCTACAATAGGTACATTAACAGTATTAATTTTCAAAGTCATTTTGGAAACATCGTAGTTATTTTTATTGGGCTGCAAAATACAAAATTCCGTCTTAGCTTCATTAATTATGAACTTATGCATTGAAAAATATTTTGATAATTTGTTGCAATTGAATTCTTTTGATTCCACTGCTGAGTGCATTGATGTATTATCGCTGAAGATGCAGGTGTCATCGGCATATTGAATTAGATTGCAATTGGTTATTGACTGCATGTCATTTACATAAATACTAAAAAGANTTAACTCTCTGGAATCTTTGGTTAAGATAACTAGTTATCAATTGCTTACTATTATAAGAAAATCCTAAGTAAGATAGCTTTTCAAATGAAACAAAGCAATTAATTAAACTGAAATACAATGCGTACATAAACTACTGTAAAGATAAAAATGAAAAAAAAATTACCAAGTATAAATATATTAGTAACAAAGTATCTAACAAATGCAAAAAATATTTACACAATTTCTTGAAATTACCATTTGCAAATAAAAGTATAGCACAAAAATGGAGTTTTATATCGACAAAAATAATTCTTCAGAGATCACATCATTAAAGGATAATGTTCTTAATGAAACTTTCATAAATCGAGGAAATTATACTGATACCAATGACAATATTATCTCTATAAATGAAATGCAAATTCACAATAATTTGTTGTATAAAGAACAATTTAAATTTTGCTTCATAACTTTACATCAGTTTAATGAAATATCACAAAACTTAAACATTAAAAAATCACAAGGACCGTCTAAAATACCATCATGGATTTTAAGTCAAGCAATGCCAATATTTTGTAGACCATTATGTGATATGTTAAATCAATGTATTTCTGAGAGTGTCTTTCCGAATGATTTGAAAATAGCACAAATCATACCTATACATAGAAAAGGTGATACTGAAGATGCAATTAATTATATACCAAATTCAGTACTCCCAATACTAAGTAAAATATTTGAAAAAATAATATATAACCAAATAAATAACTATATTAAGGAACATAATTTACTTCGATCATTACAATTTGGATTTGAGAAATAATTTATCAACAAATGATGCTTTAATTCATTTCTTAGATGATTGGAGAAAATATATTGACAAAGAACAATGGGTCTTCATTTTATCGCTAGATTGATCAAAGGCATTCAATTCAATTGATCATAATATCCTAATAAATGAACTACAACAAATATATAATTTTGAAAAATCAGCAATAAATTTAATTAGATCTTATTTTTATAACAGAAAGCAAAACGTAAAAATTAAAAACATAACCTCTCATTCAATGATAATTAACCATGGAAACCCACAAGGGTCAGTACTAGGACAATATTATTTAACATATATGTAAATGACACCAAATTTGATAATAAAAAAATTGCATGCAGTATGCTGATAATAATTTATTATATACAACCAAACATAAAGATTTACACAATGCATTAGACAGAGCTATTTAAATTTAATAAGAATAAAATGAAGCTTAATATTGAAAAAACAAAGTTCATGGTCATAAACAAAGCAAATGATGAGAAACTAAGCCTACAAGTAAACAGTAAAACCATTGAAGAAGAAAATAAAATTGTATACCTATTTATTATTTTTGATAATAAATTAATATTTAAAAAACTTTATGAACAAAGTAATAAAAAATGGCTCAATGGATCAAAACACTCTGTGAGTTACAAAGCTTTATACCAATTAAATGGAAAATAATGATATTGAAATCATATATTCTGCCTCAATATTTATTTCATTATGTTTGCTTACAAACTTATCTAAGCGACCAAAAAATAAGTTAGAAACAATGTTAAGTTGGAGTTTAGCGATCATATGTGAAAAAAGCAATCAAAAAAACATCAGAAGTATTTACAATCTTTTTTCATTAGACTATCTACAGAGAGACTAAAATCTGAATTCTATTGAGGCAGCTGCTAGATGCATTGATGTATTATTGATGAAGATGCAGGTTTCTTGAGCATATTGAATTAGATTGCAATTAGTTATTGACTTCATGTCATTTACATAAATACTAAAACGAAGAGGACCTAGAATCGAGCTTTGAGGCACCCATTGTAAACCGGTAACTATTCAGAAAAAATGAGTTATGAGTATATAAAAAATTCTTATAAAAACCAAAAAACTAAGATATACCTGAGTAAAATTAGTGTTAAATTATAATAAAAATTCAAATTATTTAAGCGCTTTTGATAAAAGTTCTTTTTTTCAGGGGAGGTTTTCTTAGACTCAAGCCAGCCCACTTTAAACACTAATACGACCCAAACACAATTACACATTTCTGACACGACAAATTTTTTTTAACTTAAAAGAGTGATACAAACTGACTACATTTCGGGGAGAGCAAATTTGCTTACAACTTCGTCTAAGAGGAAATACGTTATCAACATGCATGATGTTAGAATCGAGCTTTTCAAAACATATTTTAAATAAAAATGAAATGTTATTATTTCTTGATAAACAAGGTTTGCTTGTTTAAGAAAGTATATTTTAACTGATTGGCTAAGGTGATAGTAGAATCTAAGGAGAGATGCATTTGTTTTGACACACAATGGCCCGCGTCAACTGATTATTATGATTTTAAATAGTAATAATCAAGATTTATTATAAAAATATGTACACTAAACTACTATAAAAGAACAAAATATGCAAACATTGTGTGAGCGTAGTGCTGATTTTCTGAGAGTATGCGTTGAATTGAAACGGAAAGCATCGAAGTCATAACAACCATTGAGCAGATTATTTAGTTAGAGTAAATGAGGAAGCTGTAAATACATAACAATAGGCAAAAGTTTTAGGCGTAGCAGATTGAAATTTCCACAGGAGCGGATGACCGCCGGAATTTGAACATCATATGGAAAAACCATAAGTCAAGCTAAAGAGAATGAGATTTGTGCAATTTATTTTTATCTTCAACAGAATGAAAACTCAAATTTTTTAGGAATGTGTATTTGCAGACATTAAGCTTTTGGCTGCAGTGATTATTCCAAAGTTAGTTATGCAAAAAGATGCTGCCGAAGCATTCTTGTCCATTGGAAATATTTTTCTGTGCAATCCAATCCAATACAAAAATTCTAGAACTGTCCAATTGGAATCCAATCAAATTCCAATCTAACTTTGAGTTTGCTAATGCAAATTTTCTTTGCAACATACATTAGATGTCTTTGATTTCACATAATACTTATTAACCTATAATGCACAAATTTTCTGTATGTGATTGTTAGTGCCTGGATTTCACTGCTAAAAACAGAAAAATACATAATTTCAAAGAAAATGCAGAAAATATCAATTATTATTACAGAACAAATGCATTGCATGTATTTGTAGAAGTTTTGGACAACAATGAAGTTAAGATACGAGATCATATAGTCGATCAATACCACTCTCAATACCGGAAACCTGTTTGTTAATCTCTATTTGTTTGTTTCTAAGTGAAGTGTCAGTTCTAGGGTGTTCTAACCTCTTAGAGTCTTGTGGGAACACTCCCGTCGTTTCGAGAGGAATGCGTGAAAAAGGAGTGCGATAGATTGTTTGAAATTCTGGGAGTACAGGATTAAATTTTTTCATACAATACTTTTTTTGTCTAGGTTTAACAAATTTTGAAACCTATTGAACTGCATAATGCATTTTTAGAACTAGATCATATTAGAAGGAGCTTCATCACTAGAATTTCAACATACGCAACACACCGAAGAAGAATCCAATTATTTGTAGATCTTTTTATTCAAAATAAATGTTTGATCGCAAACAATGTACCATCTTGATCCCAATCAAAATATAAGAGGCATATGCAAGAGGCATTGGGATTTCGTTATTATGAAAACTTTGATCTCCCATGATTTTGGAAGAATTCGGATTATAAAAAACTTTGATCTTATCTAAACACACAAGCTTTAGAAACTGTTCCTGAACTAGCTCAACTGGACGTGGGATTCCTCCATTAATTGAACACACTCTTAGTTATTAGAAAATATAGCATGCAATGCACTATAGGTAAAAATACAGAATTCATGTTTATGTTCATTTTTTTCGTGGAAAATCAACAGTTTGAAAATTATTTATAGCATAACATCAAGAGAACATATACAATCTAAATATCAATGAAGCAAAGAAAACGCAATAAGAAAAAAGAAAAATCTTTAAATGAAATTATGGGAATTCGATATGATGGAGAATATTTTTCCATCAACAAATCAGAAGATGTTCAGCAATCAAATTCGCAAACAACTCTCACACAGCAGTTTTCGTTGCTATCATTAAATACTAACATTTGTAGCATATGTCTGAATGCTTCTGATTTGTTTAAACCTTCAAGACTTGTCAAAAATCATACTGTCAATGGTTCCAGATGTGAAGGTGCAGAGCTACCCCCTCGTTCACCTGGAATAACTCCTGTATTTCCCCCATTTTCAGATATTGAAATATTTTCTATTCCTACCAGAAAGATTGTTTCAATCAGCTGCCGTAATCTCTGGGCTAAACCTGTGAGTCATTGGGTGGAGATCTTTATTTTGCCTGCTTGTGTTCTCCGGTATCCTCCTTGTGGAGGTTCGAAACACCTTAAATACGAAGATTCAAATCGAAAGAGCCGCTTAGAGCATTGGTTGAATGGTGATTATGCTCATTTCTGGTACGAAGCAAATGTAAGGTCTGGCAACATTAAAAATAAATCATCTTCTGTCAGTTCCAGCTAAAATTTTAAGAGAGCTAGACAGCTTTGGCACTAAGGAAGTTTTCATAGAGCCATAGCAGCCCTAAGATCTTATGGTCTAAGCTTCGATGAGCAAACATTTCATGCACTGAAGGAGAAGCCTCCCAACAATTCAAAAAATAAAATAGATTATGGTACTGTAGACACAGAGCCATTCGTGATAAACAAAGACATTCTGATTAAACGTGTGAAAAGCTTTCCCAGGGATTCTGCTGCCGGTGTCTCAAAACTTTATGCTTCCCATCTGATTAATGCATTCCAATGCCCAACACCTGAATATAGTGACAAAGCAATATATTGCATTTGTGCTCGAAGTAATCAACTGTTTAATATCTGATAATGCTCCTGATGAAATTGTGGAGCTAATCTTCTTGTATTGAAGAAAACGGCTGGTGGAATTCGCCCAATTGCTATAGAAGAAGTTCTTCGAAGATTGATTGCCAAATGCTTATGTCAATTGTCAAGGAATAGGGCAGCTGCTCTTTTTTCTCCATGACAATATTGCAACTAGTTACCATGATATGGCCCATTGCATTCAGATTTTTTCTAGGGCCCTGCAAGTACTCGAAATTTCCAGTCGGATCGAATCGAGTCCCCAACATTAACAGATTTCGAGTCGGGTCGAATCAACTCGAGTTTTGTTGATTGAAAATGAATAGTGCAGTGTATGTTTGCTTAATTGAAAACAATAANGCTAAACCTGTGAGTCATTGGGTGGAGATCTTTATTTTGCCTGCTTGTGTTCTCCGGTATCCTCCTTGTGGAGGTTCGAAACACCTTAAATACGAAGATTCAAATCGAAAGAGCCGCTTAGAGCATTGGTTGAATGGTGATTATGCTCATTTCTGGTACGAAGCAAATGTAAGGTCTGGCAACATTAAAAATAAATCATCTTCTGTCAGTTCCAGCTAAAATTTTAAGAGAGCTAGACAGCTTTGGCACTAAGGAAGTTTTCATAGAGCCATAGCAGCCCTAAGATCTTATGGTCTAAGCTTCGATGAGCAAACATTTCATGCACTGAAGGAGAAGCCTCCCAACAATTCAAAAAATAAAATAGATTATGGTACTGTAGACACAGAGCCATTCGTGATAAACAAAGACATTCTGATTAAACGTGTGAAAAGCTTTCCCAGGGATTCTGCTGCCGGTGTCTCAAAACTTTATGCTTCCCATCTGATTAATGCATTCCAATGCCCAACACCTGAATATAGTGACAAAGCAATATATTGCATTTGTGCTCGAAGTAATCAACTGTTTAATATCTGATAATGCTCCTGATGAAATTGTGGAGCTAATCTTCTTGTATTGAAGAAAACGGCTGGTGGAATTCGCCCAATTGCTATAGAAGAAGTTCTTCGAAGATTGATTGCCAAATGCTTATGTCAATTGTCAAGGAATAGGGCAGCTGCTCTTTTTTCTCCATGACAATATTGCAACTAGTTACCATGATATGGCCCATTGCATTCAGATTTTTTCTAGGGCCCTGCAAGTACTCGAAATTTCCAGTCGGATCGAATCGAGTCCCCAACATTAACAGATTTCGAGTCGGGTCGAATCAACTCGAGTTTTGTTGATTGAAAATGAATAGTGCAGTGTATGTTTGCTTAATTGAAAACAATAATATGCTTTTCTAAATAAAAAACATTTCTACAAACATTTCTCTCAGAGTGATTGGGGTTGAACAATATTGTATATAGAATGATCGTTACTGAAATCAAGATGCTAGCTTACACAAAATGCAATCGTCTGTTTTTAGATGCAAATCAATTAATAACATTTGTAATTAAAGTGAACAATTTTCAATTTTGAGGTAAAAAGGACATTTTTCTTAAGTGTTCGAAATTGACCCTAAAAATTCATTTATTGGTCTTTGTCTTGACTCTAATCTTGACCAATTTTAATATTTTTGGCTAAAATTTTGGCCGGTTTAGCCCGGTATATTTTTGCCGGCCTTAATTACTCTAGGCAGGCATGCGGCCAGCAAAAAACTGGTTCCGACTCTGTATCAGACCCATATCCAAACCAAATATTTTAATAGTATGAGGAATTATTGAGAAAACTATATTATAAAAAAATTTTGTTTTTGGAAATTTTTACAAAATTATTCCAATAAAAATCCAGTTTGTCCAACCAATTCCAATGTCCAATTGGAATCGAATTAGACTAATTAAAAGGGACAAACCTGCAAGGCTTTAACAATGGTCACAAAAGCTAAAAGCAAACAAGTTACTATGGACTTTGAAGAATAACAATTAAGATAAGTTTATCAATAGTGAGAAGAGATTATTTATTCAGATGAATGTTCACAAATAAATAATTGATAACTTGTCGAAATACCGTCAATGAATTCACAAAACACAGATATACAAATAATAAATAACATATCATCGAGACGAGCTCAAGTCAAAAGCCTTTCAAAATCATAAGAGATGTTTTGAATATCGATGGAGAAAAATTTCAAGTTGTCAGCAAAGAAAAATAGAATGGCGGTTGTACAGGCAGGTCATTGATGAAGATAAAGAAAAGCAGACTCAGAAATAGCCTTGGTGGACTCCACTAGCCACAGAGAGCTTGGATTCGGCACGATTTACAATGACCTGATATCAGATAAGTTATCGGTGGCTTTGCCCTTTTAAAAACAAGAGCAATAGTGGATATTTTCTATGAATCAAGAAAAACACCTGTAATGATGAAAAAATTATAAAATGTGAGAAAAGAGCGCGCCTGTATACATATGAAAAAGAAGATGGAATGTTCTTCTGTACCACGTCAACTAAGAGATAATGTTCTTAGCTGTTCAATTACGGTGTAAATATTGAAAATATTCATTATGCCATCATTGTAAAAGGCTTCAGGAACTTCAGTTTTAGATGAAACCACGAAGACAAAATTGCGATTAAAGGACATTACAATTTCTTTGTCAGTTATTTAGAAACTGTTGGAAGAATTCTTTTATTGACGATTTTACGTATTTTAATGATTCTTATAAATTAATGGGAGCAATTTGATGCAGTATAATTATGAGAAAATCAATTCTATTTAAAAAAGATTTATTTGATTTTTGCTTATATCTTTTGATTTGAAAATTTTAGTTAGAAGAACGAGCTTTATTAACATGGGTGTATGTTTCTCCACTATAAAATTTTTGCAGTATATTTTGCACCGCAGTTAAACTATTTAAGTCCTAGTTTATGTTTGATGAAAGTTAGCAAATTGTCGATATTAGTAGTATAATAATAAGGCAACCCTGTGTCACTTTTTTCTGATTGGTCGAGAGGTGGAGTCCAGGAGATCTCACTTTTTTGTGATTGGTCGAGAGGGGTGACCTTTGACCTGAGACACCGTGGATATCGACGGAGGTGTTTTAATGACGTCATAATGTACTTTTACTAGTTTTTGTGTTATTTATGTGGCCTAAATTAGTTTTTTTTTACTTTTTTAGACTTTCCCACATTAACTTACATTTTTTTAGTTTTACTTTCCCACATTACCTTACATTTTTTTAGTTTTACTTTCCCACATTACCTTACATTTTTTTAGTTTTACTTTCCCACATTAACTTACTTTACATGTATTACTTTCCCACATTAACTTACTTTACATGTATTAATTTCCCACATTTACATACTTGTTTAAAAAGTGGAATCGAAAAATATTTCCAAGTAAAAATAAATATTAATAATAATATTTAATAAACGTACATGGTAAAACCCACATACGTGTTTAAGACAAGACAAAAATGTAATTTATTCTACACTATGCTTATAATGATCATATATATCGTAC
>CABFPE010000144.1:762542-789223 GCA_900660155.1 Hofstenia miamia | reverse complement strand
GGACTTAAAATTCGACGTGGTAAGGATAAACCACCAATACATCCAGGTGGCAATGCACAGACTGTATTCAGATTTAGCGTATAATTTATTTAGAATAAATATGTATATACCACTGATTTTTATTTTACATTTTGTATATTAGGTGTTAAAACAACTTAGGAACATTTTCTTTATATACAAATAAAATATTTTTCAAGGCGATTTACTCATTTTATTCAAATATACATTTTCTATATCTCGCAATATGCAATTAGGAAAACCGGATTTTAACTCAATTTCCCTAATAAATGTTTTAAAATCATATAGAGATTGAGAATTTTTAAAAATAAATCTCATATTGCTAGAGTTTCTGAATCGTAGCATTGGAGAGAATGCCAATATATTTTGGATTTCCAAGTATTTTTTCCACTATTTGAGAGTATAAAATATGTATATTTATTACTAGATTTAGCNCTCGACCAATCACAAAAAAGTGAGATCTCCTGGACTTCACCTCTCGACCAATCAGAAAAAAGTGACACAGGGTTGCCTTATTATTATACTACTGATATTCACTGTTACAGATGCTGTTTATATGTACTTTCAACTATATATGTGAAAACACAATATGCGTCAAGGGTAAATAATCTATAATTTTACATTATTGGTTAGCGTTGATATTAACATATTTATTTAGTAGATGTCTAATCAATATTGCACCCAAATTTTCAGGGGAAATATTGCATTGATACAAAAAATCAAAATGGTTATTAAATGTTCGAAAATTGTATTGAATTTAATGTATGCATATCCATGATAATGTAAATTTAAAATTTACATCATTAAAAGTAATTATTCATTAACGCTTTTCATTTCGCTACATAATATTAACAAGAAAAACTTACTTCATTTTATTAAAATGCAAAAATATTCTACTGCACAATGCATGCAAAACATGGCAAAAATTGAAACTAGCAAAATGCATATATTGATGGAAATGATGTCACTTTTGCCTGCTAATAATGAAAGTTTGCCATGTTGTAAAACAGTCAAATTTACAAAACAAATACAATAATTGCAAAAGGAACTAAGCACCAAATGTGAGGAATTCTCTCATCGGTAAATGATGACAAACTCACCAATAATTTAAAATCACAAAGCATCTATATATGCAAAAAATTGTAAAAATTATTCCATACAAAATGAGATCTGCATTTCTAAAATATTCCTTTCTTCTTGTCTTTCTTCCTAAATTACAAACAATTACAGAAAGCTGTAGCAAAAAGACGCAGAGTCTAAAAGCTATTGTTGTGCATCGAAGATGTCATTTGGTCGAAAAGCGCCTGCAACAAAATTCGAAATATATCGGATGAACAAATCGATACTTTAACCAGTGATTAAAAACGATTGAATGTCAAGTAACAAGAATTGATATTTTCTGAATCTAGACCAATGTTAGAGCTAAGAAAAAATACATTTTTCTTAAAAAGAAAGTAAGAAAAGCGTAAATTCAAAAATTCAATTATGTCGGATGCACATAGATAAAAATCTCAAGTTTCGAAAAAAATGGTTTTAAGGATATCTCAAAAATCAACTTTTTTGGCAAAATTATGATATGCGTAGGCTGAATCATCCCTCCGTCTGCCACTTTGATTTCTTTTTTTAAATCTAAAAAATTGGGGGCACAGGCTACTCTCAAATAAACCCCTCCAAATATGTCGGATGGTCAAATGCAGCAAAAGAATGTTCAGAGATATTTTGCAAAATTTTATTTAGAAATGATCTTTAATGTCTTTTCCATCAGATGATAAAAAAGAATTCGATGTTTCATATCAATAAATAGCCAAAAGTTTCCTTTTAAGATTTGGTCCATTCGATATAATAGGTTTGTACATTCGACATAATTAGGTACATAAAAGCAACTACTAAAGAAAGCGCGTAAAACTCTCAAATCCAAATTTTACTAGTTAACATGGAAAAGTACTGTTTCAAAACACAAACATTGTCTTATATGAAGCATTAAGCAAGTGTTTTTGTAAGGTAAATATGTCCATCTAACATTAAATGTACCAATTTTCATAGTAATCTGTATGATACCACCGCTCACAAGCAGGGCAACAACGCCAATTTGAACCAATTTCATTTTTAAGACAACTAGCACACGTTTCATCAAGCATAAAATCGCTAGGCAAATCGGCATGACCACAAGGTTCCATTAGATCAACTGACCGAGAACAGCAGTGCATATAGTACGGGGTCGGATCAGTAGATACTTTAAAGTAATCTAAGTGGTAAAAGCCTGGCCTGTTTCTACTCGACTTGATCATATGTACTTGTAGGGCAGCCATGTAAGCAACATAAGGGGTTATCAATGTATTCAGACTCCTGATCCATATCGTCTATTGATGTTCAAAACATCTACCCCTTTCACGTTTTTGTTTGCGTAATCAGCAAAGTCATTTGGACTTGAGATGACAACCTTTTTAGAGAGAACAGCCCGAAAGACGTAATTTTTAACGCAACCACCCAGCCTACCCATCGGCCCTTTATCATAGTGGCGCTCATTGTAGTATCTCGTAACCTGCCAATTAGTTGAAAATAATGTAATAATCTCGAATGAAACTGGGATGCGCACCCGTTACTCAAAAGATGGACAAGCACTTCTTTGTCGTTGCTTAAGTTAATCTGCCTCTTGACAATCTCCACAACCTTCTTTATCAAACAATGAGCAGCCAACCTAGAATGATCCTTCGCCTCTGTTGTTATCACAAAGTTGTGCTTCTCTAAGTCATCTCCGGTCTTAGTATAATAACAAGTATAATAGACTGAACGAGTTATGGCCAAAGTATGCACTTTGAACTTCAGATTGTTGTTTATTTTCGTAGTTTTCGGCAAAATCTACATAGACTAACATCTCATTTGGCTGCAACCCGTTTTTTAAGCTGTTGTAAGTTTTATGTACTCATAGTGGACATAGAGATGCTTCTTTAGCTCTACAACCTTTTTCTTGAGTGTAGCCTGGACATCGTTTTTGTCAATCTCACAAGCTACTTTCTGTATTTTCTTATCAATAGTGGTCCATCGATGATAGGTAACGATCGATTCTGAAGGTGCATCGTCGTCGTTTTCATCATGTGGTGCATCACCACCAGAAAACACAAGCTCCACTTGCGGGCAAGCATCACAAACTCCTGTTAAACATGCTGTGGTCCAATCATTGCATGTTAGATGATCAGCGCGTGACTCACATTTTTCAGGGAATTTAGCTGTAATATGGCTATTAATACCTCCAATGAATAATTTCAAATTGTCGCAAGTCTCACATGTGCACGATTCATGGGGAACATCCTTATTCCACTTGATTTCATTTTGTTTTGTTAAAAATTGTACAACTGACGGAACGTCAAATCTTTCCCAAATCTGCTGGAAAACCTTTCAGATGTTCCCACACTATCTGTATTGTTGACAATGTTCAACGTTTCTTGTAGGTATTTCCTCTCACCGTTAACTATACCTACGTAGACATGGCCTTTCCTTCTGCGAGAGCTTGTAGCGATATCCGAACTCTCAAAAAAGTATTTACCATTCCTCTGCGAGATCTCTAACTTCTTTCGATGGTCGCCCTCTAATTGTTGTGAACAGTAAAAAGATCGACAAAATTAAGAATATTTTTTGCTAAATTCTCTACCACTTCTCTCTTTTTGCTTGGTGACTTGGGTACTGTTTTCTCTGCAAGCTTCATGCTGAGCCTACAAGAAGAACGGTGTTTGAAAGTAAATGGCAATTCTGTTCCAGTTATTTCAAATGACGGTCCTGGTTGTGATGGATCTGGCAATGATGATGGCCCTGGCTCTGATGTTACATGTTCGGGTGGTAAAGCTCTGATGGTGATGGCTCAGCAGTTAGTACTGATGATTCTGTTGGTGGAATAACTTGTTTACTTTCATTATTTTTACGAAGAAGGTATTCGCGTTTCTTTTCTGCTTGCACTCTCAATCTTTCTTTGCTTAACTCCAGATTTACTCGTGCCTCCTTTTTTCAGTGCTTTCAAAGCGCATCTTCCTTTTTATACCTCTCCTGATTTTTCTGTCTATGTCTTTTACATCTTTCTGAATTGGTTGAAAGTTTATCGGTGTTACAACGTTTACGAGGCATTTTTTATAAGATAATTAAACCAATACGTCTCTTCAGTACTGTCTTATCTCATCTTTTTTATCCTAATACAGTTTCAACACACATTTTATGATTGTTATTCATTCGAAATACTAATTTTAGCAGTTTTGCGACATGGTAATATCAAAACAAATAGCTCTGCATGTGTATAAAATATACACAAAGCATTGGACTAAGATCTTCACAAGTGCACGTTCGTGCGGACGTGCACCTTTTTGCACATGACAATAGCTTGTATAATCCAAAGTGGCATACAAGGTAATGCTATATCACATTTTATGAAAGCTGCCAAATGTCATTTTCACGTGAAACGTGAATAAATTCTCTTAGTAATTAAAAATGTCGGATGAACAAAATAACCTCTCTTCATTATGTGGCAATAATTATTGTGCCTAAAAGTGAATGTTGTTTATAAATGTGAGCTTTACTATTTTGATTGAAATTTTAAGCATGCGGATAGATTCCAATTTGCATTATCAGGAAGAAAACAAACTTTCAAATTTGCAATGATGTCGGATGGACACAATTGAACTTTGACAAGTTATTTCAGCTAATGGAAAAATTGGATTTAAATGTTACACTTTTCTTTCATGAAATAAAAACAAATATTGACCGTGAAATGCCAAGGTCTATTTAGAAGCCAATATTTGCGATGTCCATCCGACATAATAAGAATGCAGGGGTACTAATAGTCGAGGCACCTGAGTGTTTTATTTTTGAGTATGATGTTAGACATTTTCATAAAGGCTAATGATTCTTCTACCAATTTTAATAATCGAGATCGCAAAACTGTGAGATCAAATTGAAAACGCAAAGAATTTTGTAACAGGCCCAAAACACAAATCTTTTCTATGACATGCTAAAAATGCAAAATTTTAATACGCCACTAAGTCATTTACATGCAAAGTGTTTTAGCTTTCTGTTTAAAGTTTTAAGACATTTGCAGAAATTACAGACAAAGCTAGATATATAAAAATTCCAAACTTTTCGTTTTCTAAGGCAGCTACTTGGGGCAAAAATAAACATAGATAATCATAATTCAAAACCGCATTTGAAATCCAAAGCAAATATGTATTAAAAATAATAGTGAGGTAAAGCTTACGAATAATGCCTAAGAAAAATTAAATGTATGCCAAACAAAAGTTATAGAAAATAATGCCATTAATTTGTAGTGGTAGCAACTAATGCAAAACAAAAGCGAATAGAAAAAGACTACTTTATTAATGTTCAAAAATTATGGATGCTTATTGACATGTGCTGATAAAGATATTTGTCTACCACAAAAGAAACCTACAAAAAACTTTAAACGCAAGAACAGATGAAATGGATTTGAATGCCCTTCTTAATAAGAATGAGCCTGATAAAGAAGTTCATAATAAATCTACAATGTGCAAGAAAACACTTGCATGTTACCAATTTCATTCTAAAGCGGATGTTATACGATGGACTTTGTTCCGGGGTAAATGCACTGAGTTAAATGCTCTTTGGCGTGATACACAATGGAGCACGCCCCGGAACATGCTGCGAAATAATTATCTTGTGTCGGGGTAAATAAGAAATATGTAAACAAAAGACATCATTTTACAACATGGATGAAACAAAAGCAGCTGCTTCTACAAAAGTATGGACATTACTTTTCGCATGTATGGAGATAGGACAATTGATAAAAGAAAAATACTATCAGACATAAGCAAGTTGCTAACTTATGCAAAATGCCTACATTTAGAGGAGTGATTTCCCAACAGGCAGGTGCAACGTCTTATACCTCAACAAATGACAAAATATCCTAATTGCCGCAAATCTTTATTATAAATTTCTTCCACTATCTAAATAACATGCAGAGCCAATCCCACAAAATGAACACAAAGTGAGTGCATGTATTTCAAATGATCATAATTTGATAATAAAAGATATCAGACCAAGATGCATAGACTCGTCATCAGAAAAAAGGTTATTTCTAAAATAACATTTTACACTAGAAAATCTAATATCTTCTTTATTACGTAATCTAAATGATTACTATCACCAGCAGCAGGACTTTTTTCCCTGGCTTGCCAATTCTATTACACTTGCGATAATGAGCAGATTTTAGTTCTATAAATCGTGAAGAGCATCTGTACATGGAAATAAAAAATATATAATAAAGCCATTAATGGATTACTCAACCGTTATTTAACTGGTTCTAAAATAGCCAGTGTTTCAAATTATTATTTGCAAATTGTTTACAAATTGACAAGAATGCACAGATAAGAAGCGATTCATCACCCATAGCAAAGAATAAGGTATATGAGAAGCTAAAGTTTTGATCTAAATGAAAAATATGGCCAATCTTGTGCATTCAAAATACAAAACTGTAAAAAATATCGAAATTTATCATAGTTTATATGATGTGAATTTTGACAGAATATAAAGGAACTTAACGAATAGAGAAATTAGTTTGTTTCAAATTGTTAAATTGTTAATGTAGATGTGGAAATCACACTGATCCATTTCCGTAAGAAAATGCGTCTTCCTCACTGTCAATTCTCTTATTAGACAATTTCCGGTGCACAAAATAAATTATGCAGCCAAAACAAGAATAATAACATATTTCCTAATATCAGTGGGAATCACAGAATTTACATAGATTATCTAAAAAATAGATTTTAAGCATTCAGACAAACTCCAGTAGCATTTTGAGAACCCCAATTCATAAAAATTGCGGAATATCAATAAAATAAAAGTAAAAAGTGAACAAAGAAGTGTGCTACAATAAATTATTTAGCACAGTCAATTTAATTGAGCTGTACGATTATTTGAATTGCTACGAAATTTTACATCGCAATAACTACAGAACAGACGTTAGATAATTCTGTTAACCTTGAAATTATCACAGCGCACTGTCATCACATTCAGAAGAATCTTCGTTCTTACAAAATAAATTCAAATTCAAAGGTAGGAAGAAAGGTTTCTAGTAACTTGATACGCAGTCATGAATTATTTGAAGTTTAACTATTCGCCATGGGCTGGGGTGGGAGGATGGCCTTCCCTTTCTATTTTGGATATTAAAACGAAACGTTGCATAGATATTCTTCATATCAGCACCATCACTTTGAAATGATCAGAAATGATGGCATTCATTAGAATTTATTCCTAATTTATCAAGTATAATTTATTTGCATATTTTATTTATTTTTTTCACACTAACGATAAATAAGTTTTTGCAAAAGCTCCCTCAGTTGAAAAAACAATATTATATATAAAATGAGCAGATATTGTTATGATTTCCACTAAAAGTTAGGAAAATTCATCAAATCTCACTAAGAAAGTACCACAACATTTTGAGTAATAATCAAAACTTTAATAGGTGAAGGAAATCTCCCTGGTCGAATAGCGTTAAGTTATTACCTTTTTATATAGATTAACATCGATGCAGTACGCATAATATAAACATGTATGTTTCAGAAAAAGTAGCATTGTACACGTTGTGTACATGAAGAACAGTTCATATGATACTGAAAAATATCCGGTATTTTTATAAAATTTATGACAAACAATAGCAGTAGCATGATAGATAATGTTGTATTCAAAGCAGTACGTGAATATATATACCTGAAACAAAGATTGTAACATCCTACAAAAAAAAAATTTTGTAAAAAAGATTTATAGCATGACTAGGATGGATGATATCTTTTTAGAACGCATACACTATAAGCCCACTACTTCAAACTAAAATGTGTGTAGACAAACAAAAAGGAAAGACCACTAAAATCGTGCACTTACCATGTAAATGAATTGAGTGTGGCACTCTTGCTAAAATAACATACAATCTCAATGTAGTTAAACACTGTTTAAATTAACAAACTGGTGTTATTAAACTTTCAATTAAAAACTAATCACTAAGGATGCTAAAGCAGTTGCTGGAACTAGACTTGGCCAGCATCTGCGGAAGATCGAATACAATTTCCAAAAGTTCCTCTTTTCAAAACAAAGGTTAAGTAGTGAGTGAAATAAAAGGTACATGTATATTGATAAAATTTTTGCAAAAGATTGTGGGAAATTCTATAAATAGTTTATTTACGCTGATTTTTATATGAAACTATGGCCTCTAAATTTCATGTAAGCCATGATAAAAAAATTAGTTTATACATAAGATATGAATTAGTTTGTGCTTAGCAAACAAATTTAAGGGAATTTAACAGGGAGATTAATATAACAGCTATGGAGAAAAGACAAAGCAGTTTCCAGGAAATAATGCTCTAAATAAATGCGGACAAGGAATTTTCAATGTGGTGCATTATAACTACGAACTCGATGTTCAGTGCTCACTTTTGCAAAAAAAATGAGATTTAAGTGGAACTCCAACATTTTTTCATTCTATTGCAACAGCATATAAATTACAAAAATCCACGTCAGCCAGTTCTTTACATCAAAATAACAGGAGTATTGCACAATAGCCCATATTTATGGTTGTTGGTGTACTGAATCGTTGCATCATTCAAATTTTACATACAGTGTAAATTTGATTGAATCGGCAAACAAAGATTTTACTGATAATGTGCTTTATGTTAAACACTATAAGGCCTCTGTGAAAGATTGCTATCCTAGTAAATAAACTAAAATTTAAGCCATTAACAAAGTTAGTAATGTTCTCTAAATAAGATTTTTATACACCTAGCGTAAATGGTTGGAATCTATTTCTTAACGGAAATGCAAATAATAAAATATCTACAATTTGAATACAATTCGTAAATTTTTAGATTTGTTTGTATTCATTTGTTTTTCTCTATGGAGTTCATCTAGATTACAAAATAACTATGAAAGTAGTTGACATAGAAAGGCCGGAATTCATCTGTCGAGTACCAAATCACATCATATACGTTAAAAAGTATACAAAAACTCCAATAGAAATAGCAGCTGTGCTAAATAATAGTGCAGGAAAGAGTAAGAAAATACCTTAACTTACGATCATGCCTAAAATAAAAAAATAAAAATTTTAAACTCAATTACAATAAATGGAAAAAATTGACCAAAATAGGAATTGACAAAACCTAGAAACAACCAGCGTTAGTTAAGCATGGAAAGAACTGGTTGAAATTATATATTGTGTGGTCATGTGTATTTTCAATAAAAACTAAAAAATCTCGACCATTATAAGACGGCCAACTTTTAACTATTATCTATAATACGAAAATTTCTTCAATCACGAATCAATATTTAAAAGAGTATTATGAAAGAACAACCGCATCAAAGTAGTGGTCCAAATGCAAGAAAGAATATTTCCAAATAAATGCACATTAAGTGAGAATTAAAAGCATTCAATATATATATATATATATATATATATATAATATATTGTATATTTAAAGTTATTGATATAACATACTTTTGGTCATTAGACTTCAAGTCATCCATTGTCGACTTGCGATCTGCTTCAAATGCAGCTTTCTCTTTCTCAAATTGGCGCCTTTTTTCTTCCAGGTCTTTTGTTTGCTCATCAAGATTTTTCTTAATTTGTTCGTGTTTGGCTTTTAGCTAAAAAATCAAGTGCCAATGAATATTATTTTTTTATACACATGTAAAATCAAAGATATTTACCTCATTTTCGCTGTCCTGGATGTGTTTTAGCTTCTCTTGAACCTTCTTATCGAACAGTCGCTGCATGTCTTGCTCCATTTTCTTGAACTTTAAGTCGTGATTCTTACGTTCTTCTTCAAGTATTCCGATTGGATTTCTAATATAAATAAGAGATGAAACTCTTCTCTATTGGCAAACAAATGACAATCCAAAACAATAACGAGATTCAATTGAATTTAACATAATTAATATGACTAAAAAATTTCCACAATCGATTACTTACTTGGAGTCGAAGGAAGCGTTTTTTCTGGAATCGCCCGTGGCTTTACTAAGTTTTTGCTTACGATAACTTTCATACAGCTTATTGATCGTCCGATCTTTAAGATCTTGCATGTGGTAGCTGAGAAGCATCGCCCGAACACAAAGAAAATCACAATGCTCCAAATTGTCAACTAGTAACAACGTTTCAGTTAATAAATCACAAATAAACTGATATTTACAAGAAAAAGGTTGGATTTTGGAGCAATAAATGCCTTTAAATCTTATGAATTACATTGATTTAAACCTTAGAAAAAACTCTAAGTAAAGCATATATAACGTCGAAAGTAACGCAATAAATGGATGTGGGAACCATTACATTATAATTATTATTATTGACATCTGAATAGTATAACTACGCACATTATTCGAGCTCGTCAATTCTTTCGAATTTGATTTAAATAATATAAATGAAATCACACATCAGAAGATTGAAAACACGACTTATAAATAGAAAAATAACTGAATCGACAATAACACACAACCATACTTATATATAAATACTAAAAGGTCTTTAATATATAGCAAAATATATTTAATCTGAAAATATAAAGGCCCTAATAATAATAAAAATTGATTTAACCAAAATTAATAGGTTATACAAAGGTAAAATAATATATTTACAAACAAAAATAAAAAGGGAAAGAGAAAAACAGTGAAAACTAGATGCGAAGATGACAAGAGAAGCAAATACTGAAAGGAAATGAGTTGCATTTAGATAGAAAGTCAAATTCAGAGATAACAGACAGAAGAAACAGGAGGATGCGTTGTTTAAAAATTTTAGAAGGCGGCCACAAATCGTGTTTAAGATTAGAAATTATGAAATTAGCTAGCGGAATTACACGAAAGAAAAGGTTATTGGAACAGGCAGCTTTGTGAATGCGAGTTAGAAAAACGAACTTTAGAGGAGGATCGTGAGCCACTGATAGAGGGAAACGAAATACATCGAAATTCTAGAAGCAGTTTATTGAGAAAAATCAGGTCAAGGAATTTGAGATACAACGAGATAGGCAAAAGCCTGACTTTTAAAAGGAGATGAAGGAAAGGTATATTCGATTAGTAGATCCAGCGAACAGCCCGATGTAAAAAACAATCGATTTTAGGTGAGAAGAAAGAATTGAGATATCAACACTGTGATCGCTAAGACAATATGACTTAAAGATTGTTAATTTGGTGGAGTAGTTGGAAGAACTGGGCATAGTGGATTTGAGGAAATAAAAGATAGAAGAGAATTTTTTAGCTTTGTAAGAAATATGTATAGACCAGGAAAGAGAACTGGGAATCAAAATACCAAGATCGCGAACATGAGGTTTGAAGGGAACAATGACGTCATTTAAAAAGAAACCAGGAAAATGATTTTTGGAGGAAGAAAATAAGAGACCTTCAGATTTTGAGGTGTTGAAAAGAAGGATATTGGAAGAAGACCATAAAAGAGCAGATTGACAGCTGGAAGACAACAGACGTGTGTCATCAGCATACAACATGCACATAGATTGGGAAGCAGTGATTGCTGGCGTAAAGTCATTGATGAAGATTATGAACAGAAGAGGACCAAGAATTAAACCCTGGGGAACACCAGAGGTAACCGGAAGTTCATAGGAAAGAATTAGGACAGATTGAGATTTGTCAGTCAGATAACTGGAAATGAGTGACACAAAGGATGAATCACAACCAAAAAAGAGAGATCTTCGAATTTAAGCGCGAATGAGTAACTTTGTCAAAGGCTTTTTTGAAATCAAGATAGTAAAAAAGGAATACTTCTATCAAAGTGCAAATAAGCTGCGTAAAGGAAATGCAGAAGAGAGAGGACAGTAGATTTGTAAGACATGAGATCGTACTGAGATTGGGAAATAAGAGGACGGGATAGATAGCATTGAAAATGATCCGTTCGAAAGCAAGAATAGAAATTGGACGATAAGAAGAACAAAAATGTCTCGGAAGATTCTTGACAGATTTAAAGATAGGAATAGCAACAGCTTTTTTCCAGATTTGAGGAAACGTAGAAGATATGATTGATTGGTAGAGCTGAAACAAAGGATCAGATATGGAGGATGCAATGTTTTTAATTAGAACAAGTGATACCTGATCATGAGAAATGGAGTCCGATTTAAAAAAATTTTAAAGATTGTATATGGAGTAAGAGTTTAGAGTTTCTGAAAGATTTAGAGTAGTAAAACCACATAGAGCATATCATTGTACAAACTCCATAAGATCCAATTAAATGTGCACGGCAAAATTTATATTGCATTAACAAATTAATCGTAAATAGGTTGAAAAAATAATACATTTTTAAGAATCAAATTCCATAAATAACATACATATTAAAATATAAAAACTAACTCACTTTCAACAGTGCCCCATTTATATCTTCGAACTCGTTTGGGTTTTTCACCCCTCTTGGTCAAGTCCAAACTTCCACAAACAGCAAAAGGAACACGCTTCTAAATTTTAAAATCATTTATTAAGAGGATAGTAATTTGTTTTATAAAAACTTTAAATTTAGTTTGAAAATACTTCTTAATTGTACCAAAATGGATATGAATGAACAAGGATTTCATTGATATTCAACAACAATTTATTTAAATATATGACGTGTTAAATAGAGACGAACTACCTAATCGTTAAAGAACATATCAAACTCCAATACACCAGTCATATAATTTATTTGCAACGGCTATAAATCACTTAAATCGATTTGCGATTAAAAGCTCCATATACAAGAAACGAGACCACAGTGACGATTCAATTGAAATGGGAAACACAGTAAATCAAAATCTGTATTGGAACAAAATTAATTCCAATGAACAATAGGAATTGCCACAAAAATTCAAATCAAAATACATTCCAGTGAATTGCCATAATTTATGAATAAGTCTAAAGCAGTGTTTCTAAACCCTTTTTACACATGGATCTCTTTTCCTCTAACTTTTTTTAACTGGTCTCTAACCGCAAAAAAAAATAATAACATAGTAGAGGAATTGTTAATATTAAAGATAATAAATGATAATGCTTTACTTAGAAGGAAAACTAAACTAAAATGTCGCTGTTTTTATCTTCTACTTATTTGCTATAAAAAATGGAACAGCTGCGTGAATATTTCTACTTTTAGCATTTTAAAATAGTGCAAATTGTAGAAATTAATTTCTTATTAATGAAAACCGTTCTAAATTAGAATTGCCCTATGGACCAGCAAAATGTCACTGTGGACCCACATTCGCTATTTTGTGCGTGTGGATCTCCAGTAAGGTTAAATGAGCCCCAAAAGTTCATGCGAATTGAAAACCACTCGTCTAGAGCCATCCCTGACATAATTTAGAAATTCTCTATTTATCAATAACGCTTTGAGAGCCACCAATTAAAACATGCTGAAAGTGTTCACACTGGCAGTGGAGAATGCTGAGTTACAAAACAAAAATTAAAAAATAAAAAGTGAAAACATGAGTGTTATATAAAAACTTGAATCCAGCAACGATCTCTAATCAACCTGAAAGTGGGAATTTAACATCTTTCTAGTTCGCTGAAAGTCCTCATAATTTGCGACTTCCTAAATGACTTTTATGCATTAATCTTGCAATGAGCAAGAACAGTTAATGTTTTAGTGAAAGCAAGTGCATGAAACACTGAAATGCAAAATGTTAACTCACTCAGTTATAGAACACTAACATGTAAATGAATGCAAAGCTTCAAAAAATGTCATTGAAAATTTTAAACATGATTCGATAATATATGTCAGACAAAAAATATAATGAGAATTGAAATTAGCTTTGCCATCTATATTGACAAATTAGTGGAATTTGTTTGAGATTAATCATGCTTTGATTTGATAGTGTTAGCAATTAATCGCAATATATATATATAACGGATGCTCACAAACAAACCTTGAACTTTTGCATGTCCTTGACTGATGATTTCTATAGGAAATGTCAATCAAGCGGATGAACAATATATAAACTATAAAAGCATTTTGTATGACAAGCTTGAAATTGGTTATCCACAATGACAGTATAATATACGTGAGTTTAAGATTATGTTGGAATTATTACAATCCCATGCGGATGAAAACTCCCATACCTTGTAAGATTCATTTGTTAGCTTATCGTCTTCTTCTTCATAGAGTTCTGGAAATTCATAAACATCAATAGAATGTTTCTTGAGGTCATTTGAAATCTAAATTGAATGCCAATTGACATGAATAATCTTAGACTGCATCAAAACATTGTACTTAGATCACAAAGAGGTCAGTAAACCGCATCAATTTAACTTCAAATAAGTACAATGAATATATTAGGCTGCCCAGTTTGGGACACTTAAGACCTGTCTTTTTCTAGATAAAAACAATTTGAAATATGTTCGTGGTTTACGCACCTTATCGCCAAATACTCAAATTTTAACATTAGATCGCGGCAATTAATCTATAAGTGGATCTACTATCCACAAATGTTTAAGAACACACTAAATCTCTCTGTAGAAGCAAAAAGTCAATAGCCCAAACAAACAAACTGCAAATTTCAAACTTTTATTTCTGCAGTTTTTGCAAAGTCATTAAAACCATTTTAATTGAAAAGTCCGAGTATTTCAGATTTTATAAAATAATGAAAATTTATTTCTTCTGTTTCAGATAGAGCTCAAAATGCATTGAAGAAGTATATAACTATTCAAAATTTACTTCGATTGGTGAATAAATCAAATCTCAATAATATTTAAGTTCAGATGTGGCTTTTTTCGAATTTTTTTCAACTTTTGTTTTTAAGAACACCTTCTGAATAAAAACTCTAAAGTGAGCAATCACCCAAAAGAAATCGACTTTATCCAATTAATCTTCAAGCATCGTTAGCGATAGTTGCAGCAGACCATCATTTAAGGTGATCAAAGTAATTAATAAAAAGTCTTACAATTAAAACGTAAATCCTTGTAAGATGAGGAAATTTGGAAAAATGTGCGTCCCACAAACCAATAAATTGTATGTCGTCAACACTTTTGTCTCGATTGGAAAACGTGATCATGAGCAATGTAAATTAAATTTCTGAGGAATTTAGGGTGCTCATCATGGTTCAAGTGGTCAGTAAAATTTGTAAATTTGTAAATATAATAAAATAAGGAAATACATCACTAAAGATCATACTCTTTGTTTGAGATTGGCACATTCCTCAGGGGTGAGAGTATCTGCTTTGGCAATGAGAGGAATAATATTGACCTTTTTATGCAGCTGCTTCATGCATTCAACGTCTAGGGGGCGTAAACTAAATACTTCCAATTGAATATAATTTAATAACAGCAATATCTATATGATTTTGTAAAATGATTTGCACATAAATGCCACTATACATTTTTTAGAAATATCAATTTAAAATAGGCCTGTGAAAAGGAGATTGAATTTCAAGGATTGTTATGGTTGTTGCAAAAGTTGGAATCTTAACAAAGTTAACATGAAGAAATTCGTGAAGGATAAAATTATATTAAAATTAGGTAGGATCGTAAAAAGAATCTTTGAATCTAAGTCTAATTTTTAAAAAAGTTTAAACTAAGAAGATACATTCAAAAATATAGCTTTAGGATTTTTAAATTAAAGCAAATCGTGTGCATAGAGATTCGAAGTTATATATATTTATTAATAAATCATTTAACGTAAGACACTGACATACCAATGACTGTTTGGCGAGATAAAATAAAGGCAGGAATGTACTCTATTGTCACAAATTTCATCACGATTAACTTGTGCTTCACTGTTCAGAAAGTTTTCTAACTGTTCGTCGACATATTCAATAATGTTCTTCCAACTAAAGAAATTTCAATTACAGACATAAAAGACAGAAAAACCATAATCCAGTTGTTGATTGATCAGAAAACGAAAATGTAAACAAATAAAAACATTAAAAATCAAACAGACAGCAGCGTATCGAAGTCTTGAATTATTCGCTACAGATAAAATGAAGACAGCACATGTATATTCAACCACAAACATAAAAACTAAATATCTTAAGGCCCAACCCAACGTTTACTGTAAAGGATTTACACACTTCGAGGAGGGAGAATTTTTTTTAAAAAACACGCTTCATATATCCCAAGTTATCTTGGCGTTTGCATTATAAAACAATGCTCATGGTATGCGCAGCAAAAGACAGATTAAATTGTAATACTAATCAATAGCTGATAAAGTTTGAAAAGTAATAATTTAGAGGACTTCAAAAAGTATCCAAAATAAAAGCCATGGAAATAAATTATATGTAAACAGGTTTTAATGCTCCGATATAAGAAGGCCTTGACCGTAGATACTAAATCGCGATTGTTTTATGAGTAACTAAGGTGGGAATCTATTTTTTGAAAAACGTCTAAGATATTCTGCTTGTCTCCCTTGCTGAGGAATGCACCGCGACCAGACAACATCATTTATTCATGAGTTCCATAACAGCCCACTAGAGAAAAAGTATGAAATCAGTACCTGATAGACTTTTAAAAGAAATTTGCTTTTACACCAACGAATCTCAATACTTACCTCGCAATAAAATTTCGTAAAAGATTAAAAAATCCACTTCAGTGAATACAATTTTCAATAAAGTGACTGGATAAAAACATATGAAGTTAATCAATATGTTGTGAAAATCATGTAACTGATCTGATTTTATAAATGCAAGCCCATTTTGCCTTAATTCTGCTATTTTTACTATTATTCTATAAATATAAATTTGAAAGTTGATCATAATGAATCCTTGGTTATAGTCGAAATGAAATTTGAATAAATATATAAATAATAAACACAATCAGCGATATTCTAGCCAGACGACTACATTTGTGTCAATACGTTTGTTTATTGTTAATCATTGCATACCGGAAGAAAGATTGTTCAATAATTATACACAGAAAAGAACAAAAAGAGTACAATCTTGAAGTATTAAAAATTTGCATTATAGAATAGATATCTTGTTAGTAATGCAATGGGTTTGCAATTATTAGCGTTAATATAGTTGTAACACATCTTTAACAAATGGTCACAATTGGGATAAAAACGTGCACAATTTTCCACTGCCAAAGGAAATTGGAATGAGCAATAAACTTAGACAGCATCCTAATCAATCTTGGAGGGGATAAGGTGGAATGAAAGAAAAAAACCTGTTCATGTAGTCATACAGGAGAACAGATAGAGAATGTGTGCACCGATTGTGCTAAATGCATTCATACGTAGATATAATACAAACATATTAAATTTTTTTCACGATTTCGTTAAAACTGTTCTCCCACTTTGCCAAAAAGACAAATTATTGGTGCCCAAAGCACTATGAAAGAAAACCATGAGTGATTCAAATTATAAAAAAATTATATGACATCACTAATTCCTACCATAACTAGGATAGTTCAAAAATAAAAACATCAGTTGCAATATAAAAAATACAAGAAATAAAATAAGAACTTTGACTGGAGAAGATTCTAAGGAGTTAGAAAGCCTCTAATTACTTGACCAGCATGCGGATTAAATGAACTGCGCTTTAACCCGTTTATCCTTCACTTACAATTAGCAAACGTTAAAAACTACACAGGACCATGCAATAAATGTTTGTGGTTGAAAAAGTCTTACCAATCTGCGTTCCTAAAATAAGACAATGCAAGTAATTAACCAAACTTCCTTTGGTAATTCAGATGCTTGTACAATAGATTACATTTATCAAATAAATATTTTAATTAAAATGAACCTAACTGTTATGGCGCCAATCATACCATACCCATACAATATCGAATGAAGAAAACTTTCATGTTAACTATGTACACCCAAAAAGTTAATAGAAAACCGGGAGTAGATTTGCATGAAAATTTAACATTACTGACTTATAATTACGCTATTCTTCAAAACTAGAAAAATCTTTTCTTTGCTACACTTTAAATTGATAATCTGGTTAAATTTTCAGGGTCACACTTTGTGACGTGTAGCAAATTTGATACATTAAATTGACGGAAAGCTGAAAAATGTACATATTAGAAACAAAAAATTCCTACCATCCTAGGTTATCGAGACTATCAGCATAACCAGGAGTGTCGATGAGAGTTAGCTCGAGAGTGACTTTACCTTCTTTTAAATGGACAGTATGAGGCTCGATCTAAAACGGAACTAAACAGCACTATTCTATCTATACTCAAACATTTGGCATGGAAGAAATTTCAGATTCGGTGCATAGGTCAAATGTTGAAAATATTTCAAATGGTAGAAAAACTATCAAAATTAGCATTTGTTTTTGTAAAATTCGACTCAATTTGGCCGAAAAATCCGCCCTAATAATTAATTTCTTTCCTGAAATTTAAGTTGTTTTATCAAAATCAAGGAATACTGATGCAATGTTTTCCTTCAATACAAGAAAAAGAAACGTTTGATGATTCATGTGCCCCAATGATTCAATATTTATACAGCTTCTACTACTTCCTCTATTTTAAAGTAACTGGTAGTACACACCAATTAGTGTGCTAAACATTCTTCAGTATATTTCGCAAGTTGTCTGATCGTGCTAGTCTTACATTCAAGGGTATATTTGCAACTAGGCTCTCCTTAAACTTGCTTCACTTTCACAATTCAAACACTTGAGGATATTAACTAAGTATGCACCCAATGTTTTTATAAGCAAACTTAGCCTAAGAAAATTTTAGCAAATGCTAAGCAATCGATTTTCGACTAAATATGTGAAAAAATGTTTTATTAGCAATAGTGATTTTCTTATAAAATAATAAAATAAAATATTTCAAATAAGGTCCCAACCTCCCTTTTCTTAAAAAATATTGTTTTTAATAGTTTTTAAATCTTGCAGAATTTGGCGCAGATATTATGTCTAAATCGAGATTGTTCCATAGTTTGCAAACTGCATTTGAATAGGATTTAGATAAATCAAATGATTTTATTGGATTAACAATCGACACTTGCTTTTATTTCTCGAAATTTTTATTGAATCACATTACCTACAGCATTACTAAATGTGTGAGCAACAGCTGTTAAAACGTGAACTGATTCACCAAGGGATTCCAGTGGATTTAGCTAAGCAACTGAAAAGCTATTTTTTTAACAAAAATCCCAAAATTGAAAATTTTTCTATACAATTCTATGCCTAGCTCCATATAACTATTGATTATAAAAAAAACTGAGTGTAATTCACTATTCACCGACCACAATTGACATTGGTTAAATTTTAGTTAAACTTTGTCCGCATTTTTCGGCGGACAACAAGTAGTCAATTATGGCCGGAATGCATTTTGTGGGTATATAACCAAAAATATGTCAGTAATAAATATGCTTTGCAAACACATTTTAATAAAAATATGAGTTTTTTGTAAAATTTTACGGGAGTGGAAAATAAATTCACTGATGTTGAAAAAGTAATTACCACTACTGTTTTGTGGAATTGGTGTAATCTGGCACGCGTGTCTTCTCCGTAGATTTCTCCGGCGAAAAGTGAATTGAGAAATGTAGTTTTGCCTAAGCCGCTTTGACCTAAAATGTTAGAATAAAGCTGTTTACTTTGGGATTTATCTGCATATAGAATCACTAGAAAATTCATTTTCTAAACAACATTTTAAACTGGCATTTCACGATTACTATCATCTGCATTTGAGGCCATTTTGTTGGAAATTTCATTGGCAGTAAAAAGAGGAAACTCCCTGTAATTGTTTACACTATATCCCTTTTTTCTGAAATCTAATTGATTTGCTTTGATTTCGCTTCTGTCTTAGGGTAAATAATCGTTAATTGCCAGGGCTGGAAACGGCCGCGCTGTCCACAGCTTGTGGCCGTTTCTGAAACAGCCATGAGGAGGCCGTGCACAGCGGCAATGAATAAACCACCGCGTTTGTTTTCAGATGCGTGTTATGTTACCTATGTACGATAGCCATTTTACTGTTGTGCCGCCCAACAAGAGGAAATGTAAGCACTGCGTCACAGAAATAACGTTCGAATTGACCAAAAAACATTTTTTTCAATTTACGGAACCATATCCATCTAAAGCATGGCGATAAATTGTAAGAGCCAAAGTCAAAGACAGGGAAGATTATGGACTTTGCCGTTCCGTCGACCAGCAAGGATAAAATACCAAATCTGCCAGCCCTTGATCTACAGACTATTGCCGTTTGCTGTTCTAACCATATTTCACTGTTTGACATTGCTGAAGATTACTATTTTCAATGGGCTTATCGTTGTGCTATAAAATTTCGGGGAAAAATTAGGGAAAGAGATACAACTATGGCGGAACAATGAAAGAAAATTATTACCAACGAGATTGAAGGCATGATTACTACATTGGTGCTGGATGGTTGTACGGACAATATAAATGGGGTTTCCGTGATCAGTGATTTGAACGAAAATGTGGTTCTCAGTAAATACTCTTTTCATCGACTCTTGCGCAGCATACTCAAGAAAAATTGCTATGATTGAAGCAGCTGTATAGAACGTGCTTTTTGTGACATCGACTGGTCCACAATCGCTTCCGGGCAAGCTTACATGCTGATACAGTGGACAACCTGTTGTCATTCGGTACAACATTGATGAGGTATTGGAAGTTAAAAGACGTGAAACTAAGCGGGACGAAACAGCAGAAGAGCTTTTTCCCGCTTGGAAGAAGATTCCGATTAAAATAAACTTGTTTAATTAAAAGTTTTTTTGTCAGAAACTGTTGTTTCTTGACGAGCTGTGGACGACGTTTTGCACAGCTCACAACATGCTGTGCACTGGCTACGGGCAAATCCCATAGTGCACGGCATTTTGCCAGCCCTGTTAATTGCGGCTTGATAAACACGTAATCCTTGATGTACTGCAGCACCAAATAATATCAAACATTATTTGATTATATTTTACCACAATTGCCTTGACTACTCTTGAGACGGGGAGGTAAATTGTTGTTCGTATTAATTGTTTCACCCGTGAGACATTTAACCCTATTTTACATCGGCTTTTTCTTTCGTAGCAGTTTTTCATGAGTGGAGGGGGGCGATTTGACCCTAAAATCTCAGAAACTTTACATCGCATCAACACCAAATTTGGCGTGGAGATACTTTAACATGTCCGGAATATTTTGATGTAACCATTTTGCGAGATTATAATATGCAAATTATGCGCATATTAATTGGGTTACGTATCAAATTTTAAAAATTTCTCATTATTGACACAAAATGTTAGAAATGTTACTAAATAGGAATCAAGAGAAGAGCCTATAATGCAAATAAAACGTAGAAAACATTAATTTATAGTTTTGCATTGAAAAGTATGTATTGGTTTCAATTTATAGCCCTTAAAAACAAAATCGCAATTTTCAAAATTCGAAATTTCAGTTTTTCATGGACCCTCCACAATACCTGCATAATGTTTGCTTCAAAAGCTGCAGAAACAGTTTGAAAAAAAGGCAAAGTATATTTAAAAAAACGATTTCTGAGTTATATCTAAGAATATGGAGGGGATGGTGTCAAATCGGCTAAAAGGTAAAATAGGGTTAGAGAATGCACAACACTATCCACATTAACTGATCGTGAGACGCCAGCTTTGGTGACTGTTAGTAAGTTCGTGTATATTGAATTCGATTTATGTCAAACACTGAAAATAAGAAGTTTTGAAGTATTCCAATATTAAGGTCTACTTTTGGAAGGGAACACTTCACAACTGAATGTCATTAAATTGTTGAAGACTTATATATACTAGTTGTGCCGGATTATCATTCAAGAAATCGTTTCTGATGAAAGCACAAATGATAACAGATCTTAATCCTAAGCAGAACAGAATTTAAACGAAATCAAACAACATTCCATGACCTGAGAATGAGTAGATTTTTGAAGCTCAGATGCAAAAATAAAAACTTGAGAAATTGTAAAACAACGTATTAACAAGAACGAAAAAGATCGAATTGATTGGGTGAAACAAATTCACCAACTTTGAGGTGAATGATACATATTGGTACAACGTGGTATTTATAGTTACCAGATTTGCATAGTATTAGTCGTGGTTTGACAAATTACTATTCAAGATTTTAATGTGATATGAATAAGAAATATTAGAAAACGAACAAAATAAGGATCTAACAAAACAAATGAATTCGATTTTCAATCATTTTGAACAAAATTGAGTTTAAAGTAGAAATGCTAGCATAGCTATGTTAGAAAAAATTGAAATTCTTATCAGTTATTCAAATTTAGCCCTAGCAGTGACTATCATCTTTTTGAAATTAAACAGTCAAATCATGTCACAACGAGATATTGAATTTGTCGCAGTTATTAACAAACCATGTTTATTAATAACAATAGGAAAATGTATCTACAACAATAACTTTTTCATTTAGTCAATTGCTAAGTATTATTTACCTTAATTCAGTATACAAATACCTCGAGAATAAAACGCGGTTTTTCAATCTATCGAAAAATACTGATCACGTCTTCATTTATAGGATTAACAAAAAATAAATAAAGAAATTACTAAAACTATTTTTTTCTTAAATTTGAATTATACACTCATAGTTATAATTTCAAAAAATGTTTTCAATTTAATATACCATGCAGTGCTATGTTTTAACATAAACATGTGTTACTAATTCGCACATTGGGCAGAAACTAATTTACACAAAATTGTTATCCTTCTAATGGAAATAATTGCACACAAACAGGCAAGTTGGAAAGGTGTCAAATGCTTTGTGACTCAAATGGTATGACTTCAACATGACCCAGCATGAAGGCAAATTTTTCAACAAGCAAACCGACAACTTCTCAATTTTGAATTAGCAAGTGAGGATGAATGAAAAATATTTCAAATATAACGCTCCTAATAAGCAATGAAACATTTTGGCACAATATATTTTAAGACATGTTTCGAGTGTTTCCACTCATTGTCAATTAATACAAAAGGTGATAAAACAAAATTTTTAGGAAATTAATTGATTGCAAATATTATAATACACTAAAATGCTGGTTGAAATTCATCACTATATTTAATATGTTCTTCTTTATTTCTTTTATAATTAATGCTTCTGCAATTTTGGTTTTCTTACATATCATTAAGACAGCAAAATTATTTCTCTTAGGTGCATGCTGATAACAATATATTTCAGATTGTATATGACCGCGGATATGTTCACAAATTCTGTTTTCCAAATGTCTCTCCTATCTACGAAATATCACATTATATATATATATATATATATATATATATATATGTATGTATATATGTATAACCTTAGAAAATGTCACTAAATACTATATCGCGCCATTTTTCAAATCTTCCTTTATATTTATCGCCAGTCACGAATTGGTATGAAGAAAGTAGTTTTTTAGCAAGTCTTTATTTTTATGTCTAGATATTGTAAATAATGATGCATAAATTTTTTAAAAATAAATTGAGTGAAAAAAATTCCAAATATTAAGTTTATAATTGGCGCTAAATATATATTTAACGCCAGATGTATGCACCAAAAGAGTTAACGCCACACACACACACACACACACACACACATATATATATATATATATACATATATATATATATATATATATGCAAGAGGATTATTATTTTATATAAATAAGTAATAATGTATGCATGTTTGTTACCATTTTAAAGAGTTTTTATGTATTGTTTGTATATTCTACGTGCAATTATTCAGAGATCTCAAGATGTCATACAGGCGTATTTATAATTTCATTTTTTGTTTTTGAAGGCAAAAAATAAATATCAAGAATTCGGTGTGATTTTTAGAGAAATGGAAAGTCAAATAAAGAAATGCAGGGAAGGATCCACTATCTACAATTGGATTTAATGTTCTTGTGAGATCCTATGTAGAGACCGGATAAAGTTGCGTAAAACCATAACGCAATTTTTTACGCAACTTTAACGTAATTTCAAGGTTTTCACGCAATTTTAACGCAACTTTACCACAAAACTTCGCTATTTGTCAAACAATTGAATTAAACTTCACTGTAATTTCGTCGCGTATGTTGCAATATAGCAATTCTGATTGGTTGGTCCTGTTAGCAAGCGATAAACAGTTAATTAAACAACGCCGCGTCATTAAAGTGAAATGCCATGCCGAAAGTAAAAGCTGTTGATGCTAATTACGTGCGTCAGCTTCCAGGGGGCGAATTTGTATGGAGTTTTAATTCGCATAATAACCAAGTACTTTGTAAATTATGTTCGTGCGGCTTTGATTACTCAAATTCAAATATATCGTATCGAATAAATAAGTATTCCGAATCTGAGAAACATAAAAATAACGTCAAGAACTCTACAAATCGCCAGCAAACCTTACATCAGTTGGAAACAAATCCCGGGAAGAGAAATATTTTTGCTACAGAGCTTACGCAAATGATGGTTGTTGGCGCTAATATTCCAATTTTCAAAGCCGACAATGAGAAATTTAAAGCTTTTATGGAGAAGTGGACGGGTCAAAGCGTTTCCAGCGAGTCTGTTATCAGAACAAAATTATGTTTCAATTGAGTTTAATAACACTATTAAATAAGTGCAAGAGCAGATTGGGAATAAAGATTACTTCATAGAAATTGATGAAGCCAATGGCCGTTCAATTTTTGGGTTATTGATTGGTTTGTTAGACACTGTTAAAAAGCCTTATTTAATTGAGGTCAAAGAAGTTGATAAAGTTGACAGCACTGTCGTCAATCAGTTTATTAACTCTACTTTATCTCAGTTTTTTGGAGTTGTTGATTATAGCAAATTTCGATTACTGGTTTCTGATGGAGCTGCACACATGGTAAAATACTAATTTGAGGCATATCACAGAATTGCGGAACTTGTGCGCACTAACTGCAAAATTGCTGATGAATTTATTACCAAAACAAATTTATTGTTTGTTCATAGCAATCGAAGAAAACGTCTATTCAAAGAGCGAACGGGTTTGCCACTTTCACCTCAAGTAAAAAAACACGTTGGAATACTTGGTTATTGTCGTGTTATTACTATAATGAAAACCTAGACATAATCTCACAGTTATTGACATTTTTAACAGAAGAAGAAGATTCAGACTTATTGAGAACACTGCGATTTTTTGAGTGACGATTGTGTCCGTGAACAACTGGAATTGGTTTCTGGTAACTTCCGAAATTTGAGTTCCAGTATCACCAAGTTAGAAGGCAGACTGGGTCTGGTAGATGCTATCGCAATTATTAACTCAGTTATCACCGATTTAAGTTTTGAGCCTTATCGTAAAAAACTCGGCAATTTATTGGACAACAACTCTGATTTTAGGGAATTCCATGGGTTTGCCAAAGCCATCGCTACAACTCCTATCAACAACGAGAATCTGGAGGCTGCTTTGTACCGAAATGCCCTCTTGTGTCTTGTGAGATCGACCGAGTATTTTCATCAGTGGATAAAACTCTGTCGTCTAAACGACGCAATTTGACTGTTGAAAACTTAAAACATCTTATGATAATTAAATGAAACTCATAATAAACATGTTTTTCACGCAACTTTTCACGCAATTTTGACCAAGTTTTAGCGCAATTTTAACGCAATTCTAGCTACTTTTTTATCCGGTCTCTAATCCTATGGTTGATTCCATGCATGAATAGAAGCTGTGATTGCGACCGATGGAGGCCAAAACGAATAAAATTTTGTTTCTTAAGCGTATCAATCATGTTATATACCATTTTAATGTCTGGGTTTTGTTTATTCAATTCAAAATTGTTGTACAAAAATCCGGATTTATCTGCAAGACCCTGTATGTATGCATACAGAAAATTAATATTTAACACACGATCTTGACTTTATAAAGTGTTGTTAACACGATACAGCAAACATATAAAAATCATAATGATTGCATATCATCAGAAATTCAACAGAGTACATATAATGATGAAACAAATGGTACACCTGGAATATACGTCTGCATCATTATATATATATATATATATATATATATATATCGGATATTCGTAAAGTTTCTATAATATTATTACGGATAGAATGATGACGTGAGCAGAAGAACATCAACGTAATCGCTTGTTCAAATCCAGTTAAAAGATCAATAACTCGCATTATCTTTCAAAATAATATAGACAGCGAAAGTAAATAAATAGCACTGCAGAACACTGTAAAGGGAAAGAAAGAAAATAAACAACTTCACTCAAACATTAATGTATGCAATGGTTCAGTTAATAATGCTACAAATGTTAAAGAAACTTATCCCAATTTCGAAATCAATTTGCTTGAAATCGATTAGAAAAATTAAGGTTGCACTATTTTTGATCACGACAAAATATTTAAACAATCAAAATGCATCGTCCTGAAACTATAACATGAACATATTATCAGCCCAAACATGTCAAAGAGCCAATATCTATGATATCACAGGTTCGGCTCGCGCCCCCCCACATAAAATATTTCAATGAGGCTCGCTTGCGCTATATATTTTTTTAAAAATATTGCGCTTTCAGAATTTTACATATAGCTCTTCCTATTTTATAAAACATATCTAAAATAACATTATAAGAGAGGCAAATTGTACAAAAAAAAAAAAAAACCTGCATAATAATATTAACAAGCAGAACGATCAATTTATACTTTGCCTAAAAAGGCTCGTTTTGGGTTCGTTGTATATCTAAAACAGTGCTCAAACTCGACTCGGCCCGTTGACAATTCTGTGTCAGCTTATATACATATATATATATATATATATATATATATATACATACACACATACATA
>CABFPE010000144.1:714317-749293 GCA_900660155.1 Hofstenia miamia | reverse complement strand
ATATATATATATATAGAGAGAGAGAGAGAATTTTCACGAATATTATATTCTACTATATACACATAATTATTTAGAATGGATATTCATTTGCTTAATTTTTTTTCAATAATCAACTTTTTAATTCAAAAGGAAGATAGAGTGATGTACTAGGAAAATTCAATTTGACACCTTTTAGCTGTGCTGCATTATACTACAGAAAAATCCAAAATACACACAAGACAGTTCTAATTTTTAAGAGAATTGTGTATTAAATGGTGAAAAATATTTTGACAATGACAGTATTACACAAAAACAGCAAATTGTTACCACTAAAGTTTTTCCACAGCAGTTCAAACATTCCAAGACATTCAATACACTACTATGATTTAATTTCCATACTTAACAAATAGAATTACTTTTGTTTGTTCTGCAATTTGCAAAAAAATTGTGATATTCACATCTAAAGTTATTCCCTTTATTTAGAACGTATAGTGCTAGTTAGTTGATACACTTAGAAATATCTTATAACAATGGATTTTAAATAATTTTAGTGACACAAATTACAGAAATAAATAAAACGATAAAAAGATGCAATCTTAACACATATTAAATCTACTAATAAAACATTTTATGCATCTTCATGCATACGCATGTCCTTTTTTTAAATTATTTATAAATGTATATAAATACAACTATGATCTCTAAACATTTGTATAATGCATGCAACAGCGACTTCATAAGCTTTAGCCACTGCTTTACGTAAACAAATGGCTAATTGATTTTATTAAATTCGTGATAGTGAGTGAAAATGTGGCACATTTGAAGGAAGGTGTGAAACAATGTCACACTTAATTACCCGGAACACAAGTTTGACGAGAAAAATCAAAAGCGATTAGATCGCTGAAATCAGGTTACACAAGTTTCAAGAGGTGATACAGGTTCGAACTTATCGTGAATTTGTGTACCGAGCAATTATGTAATTAAGTTTGACACACATGTTTAAACGTGTATCACCCTCTTAATGACCATGACATCAAAAGGTATGTATAGAAATCCTAATAATAACCAATCAATTTCACCATGCTACAGTTTAATATTTAGTCTGCGAAGATCCGAACAAAGCTGATGCGGGTTTACGAATCTATAAGCTATCTCTTAACGAAAATAAATTTCTTAGCCTAGAAGTTGAACACGTGTTATAAGCATAGTAAAAAAAGTTCAACTTATGGAGTTTCTACAGTATCATCACCCAAGTAAATGTAATATAAGAAGCATAAATTGCTCGATTAACATGTCATATTACACATTTGGAGTTTTTAATAAACTTTTATGGGAAAACATTCAAATTGGGACTGGCACACATTAACTTTGCTTAATATTTGATAAGAACTGAATGAAGTACAAACACTAAAAACAGGCGGTTTTGTACACAGAGAGATGGAGTGATTTGGCAAATAAAAATCCTATTATGTTCGCATCTACAAACCAAAAATTGAAAATTTTTAAAAAATTGCATTACACAATTGGTTGTGAAATGACTTCGAAATGTTTGAATGAAGTATTGATATAATGTGATAAGAACTTAAGTAAATGTACATAACACACAATGATGAGAACAAGTTAAGCATTAACTAAAGGTATTAGATATAGTAAAATCAACAGCAAGGGAACCGCGAAATTGTTAAATTTATCAGATAAGATTCTAAAATAAATACTGAATCAGTATTCATAGAATAACAACCATTTAATCATTAAAAATTGGAATATGTGATATGGAGTTGCAAAACACTTACTGTACAGAGGATTAGGGGAAACATTTTTGCAAAAGGGAGCTAGATCTTGAAATAAATAAATTCATTAAATGCAATAATATAATAATTTGACAGATGATTAAAGGCAAGATTCTGCAATATGAAAAGGAAATGAAGATTATCATAATTATACTAATCACTATAAGGGTTATTCAATAAAATCTTGAAGTGTGCATTGTAAAAAATTAGTATTTCTGTGAACAGCTTGTTAAAAGAGTTTCTACTTATGCCCAATGTCAGTCAGTGATCAAAAGTCTAAATCCCAGTTTTCCAGACACAGTAATGAAAATAAGGGAATTTCTTTCTCTAAACAAGAAGGAATTTGAGTGAAATCAAGAAGCTACTAAACTCAAATTGCTAAAAGTATATTTACCTTGCCTATTTGATAACGACTTGAACAAACTGATAAAAATAACAACAATGTAATAATGAAGCTACACACTACCCAATCATAGTAGAATATAAGCAGATTGGAAAAATAGGGGAAAAATCAACTCCATATAAATAACGTAAGATGCATTAAGGAAAAGAGAAGGATTCCAAATTGAAAAACTGAAGACAGCTGTGCAGCCATTTACCAAAGTAATCTACTTAACAAAATCCTGAATGTTTTAACTGTGTCTAATTAAATAATTCATATGACGCCTAAATACAAAACAACAGCTTTAAACAACAGAAAACTAAATTCTGCATTGTGATATTAACAAAAGTGAGAGGTAAAAATTAGACCGTGTTTAACAAGCATATTAAAGAAGAAATGCAAACCATTATCGATTTGATGAATCAACGCTGCACGCGCTTTGATTCCCGTTAATCCACTACTAGTTCTAGGAGGCTCATCCAGCCTTGGGGGTTTGGAAGGGGCACGTACCGCTCCAAACGCCTTACGCGCTTCAGAAAACGAAGGAACTTCCTGTTCAGACATAGTGAATCAGACGGTAGTTAGATTGAAAGCGAACATTAGTTTATCAGCGTCGACAAACACTCAGACAATTATCTCAATCGCTGTAGCAATCCCATTGACACGCTTGAAAGTAGTAACAGTTGTTACTTATTACTTTTAAACACTCCTTCCATATATTTGAGTAAGAAATTTAAGTTATTCTATGAGTAATTGAATTATACCGATTAATTAAATTATAAATTAGAATCAGAATATTCACGATGTATTTCCAAATCATAAATTAACAACAAAAATATTAAAAGCGATATTTTTCAAACGTTGAACTCATGACAAAATTTACTATCAAATATAAGTGAACAGATGATAGGGAAACAAAATAATCACGAATATCTAAAAATTATATTATTCTTAAATATGTATGTCTGTTAGTAAAACGGTCGTAATCAGATTACAAGGATGAAAAATGGTCGATTACACCATCTCAAATGTAAAAACCAAAACCATCATCACGCAAGACTTGTAATTGGGCACTATCAAATGTAATTAAGTAAATAATCACGAAATTTATATATATATATATATATATAAAGTAGTATAAAAAGTGCGCTCAAAATGGGAATGCCCGATAATTTTTTGCACAGTTGTACAAATGCAATGATGTTTCTTCTACATAATTAGTAATACTATATAAACACAAAAACGCTATCTGAAAAAGAAATATCAAACAAAGAATTTTTTATATTTGTAATTTTCCTACATTGATTGTACAAGTAAATATTTATTATATGAAAGATTGCACATATTTTAGAATGAATTATTGCTTAATGGTCAGGTCAAGGCAACCTTTTTAGGTTGTCTTGGATCAGATGAAGAGCTTTTTTCACAAATAGTACAAAATATGTATGAAAAATAAATGATATATTTTTTTAAACTATTTTGTATAATGGTTCTATAGAATATCGAACAAGTAATGATTTGTCAACAGCAAATGACGCCCAGTGAAATCGCAGAAACAAAAAATCAAATGGTACATAGATTATGAAATGTATCATATAACAGTTAATTGAGAATGAATTCATGGTCAAAGGCCGAAAATGAACGATAGAATTATGGAACGACAAATTAGGACGTCTTTACTTATAAAAGAAGAAAAATTAAAATCTACTAAAAACTAAAATAGCAATAAAAGCATTTGCAAATTCGCAATGTTACACATACCAAGTTAAAAATATGCCTCATTAAGATAGCCACAATGATGCATCTACAGAATGCAGACATTTATTAAAAGACTATTATTGGACGTCTGAATTATAAAATATTTTATAATTTTATAAAATTTTGATAATGGTCAAATTAAGCGTATACAATCCAAGTTTGAGAGGCAATCAATGACAAATGGGTTTTTTAGAAATGAAGTGCAATTTGATGTTTTCAGAAGACAAAATTCAAAAACGAGCTGCTTCGGAACAGTCAGTTAAATTAGGACTAGAAATGAATGTAATAACCTTATTTTAGAGATCCATAAAGTCTTAATGAAGTAGTTCATGGACACAGAATACATCATATGGATGCACCAACTTTCTCTTAAAAACTTTTATTGAATATTTGACATTGTGTTTAAAGAGTAAAATCCACGGCCAAGCTGCAAATCCAACGATTAGGGAAATTCATCTTCATATAAATCGGTGTGCAAGCACGCCAGAAAATTCACTACAAAACTAAAATGTTTGCTCAAGTGTGTTCACTAGCAGTAATGAAGCAATTAAAATTAGAAAAAAATATTTTTTGTACACAGTTTAAAGAAGATTTTGAAGTGAACACGCAATCCTGCCAGCCGAATTAATTGTAAACCTGTTTTTTTTTGTTAACTTTGTCGACTATAATAATCTCAAAAATGGCAATGTCGTTATTAAAACTAACTACGGCCCAAATTCATGAAAAGCAACTAAGTAGTATTTACTCGATTTCTGTCAATAATTGTCTAATAATTACTAGATAGTAAGCATTTCATAGTCACAAAAAGTAAAACTAGCCTAACTTTACAGCCGTATTCAAAAGTAAAAATTATTTAATAGCCGAGTAACTAAATACCAAGTAAATACTACCTAATAATTATTTCAAAATTAAGTCTGATATTCTTCAACTAGATCTATAATACAGCACCAATACAATGCAAAAATATTAAATAAAATACATCAACTATACCACGTGAACCAATATACATGCTATTTTCCATTGACCCAGGAATCATGGGCAATTTTGGTTTAGATTCTCCTAAAACTATTACCACAATAACATCATTTTTCTAGCATCGTGAAATTTATCCTTGATTCTAGTTTGAATTTTGTTCCATTTTGTGACAGTTGCTCAATGGAAATGCCTTTCCAGATTCAATTAATAGTACTTTGGAATAATCATCATATGCACATTTCTGTGTAATAGTCTCGTGTTTGTACTATTCTTTGATATAATACTCTCTTTTCGCTTATTAATTTCTTCCACAAAACTCTCTTCTCTTTGCGCAAGCAACTTATTAATGAAAAATTGGAATTGTAAATAATTTATAGTCAGAATTTATAATGATCTAATAAGCGAATTAGCAAATGCGAATGGAAGGACCTAGTTGCATATGCTGGGGTAGGGCTTGTGCCTGGGTTCGATAAACTCTAACTTTGCGCACGGCACGCCTGGACCGAACTCAAACAGTTTTTCTTCAGAAAACAAAATATTTCAGGTTAGTTGTTGTTCCCATGGGCATTTGACCGCCTCATTATTTGAACCGCAGCTACTATTGAAAGCATTTGAATATTTTTACAAAAATAGAATTTCTCATTGAAAAAATCTTATTTGCAGGTACTTCAGGCAAAAAATTCATTTTAGCAAAAATCTTTATTAGTGAATGAGCAGGCAGGCCCAGCTCCATAGATGTGTCCATGTAAAAAGATTTCAATATTTCCTAACAGACTTGGATAAAATTCTTCAAAAAATGCGGACAAATGAATTGGTTACATAAAAGAAACGCTAGTGAAAAAATAGGGTTAACTAAAATAGCTTGAACCAATAAACAGTTTGGTTAAAAAATGATAGATAGCCCGACCAATGAAGAATGCGATTTCTGTATAACTGGAATATCAACTCGTCTGTGAAAAAATCATTCAGGTAGAAACAACTTTTGCTTTTCTCTACTTTTGGATCAGATTTGGCATATTTTTTGCTTTTTTCTTAACGATTCCTGGCTCTTCTAGCGCCTTATACACAGCAGTATTCTTTCGTTCTTGCTAAAACCGCTGAGATATTTGGTGTCTTCCATTTCCTATTTTTCTTTGTTGAATTGCCTTTTGCATATCTTGAAATTCTGCAGAAAATAGGCTTGGACATTTTAACCAACTTTCGTATGCCATTGTTGTATAGATTTTGACGTAAATCTCGTTGCTCTTGAGAACTCATTTTGATAACTGTTTGTTTGAAAACCTGTTAGGCACCGACAATGCTAACTGATATTTAATTACTGCAAACGTTTGCTTTGACATCGTACTTTAATGTCCAAATGCAATTGTGTTTCTAGTCTCAAAGTACCATGTGCAAAAACATTTTTAAAAATTAGCTGGAGTCTCATTTTTTTGAATCAAACTATAATTAATTTTTCTTGATATCACTGGGAACTTCAATTTTACAACTATAAAAGTATAATGAATTCTCGTTTTTAGAAGATTTATCAACACGTTACTATAATTAACAACACTAAAATCTATGAAAATACATTAACAGTCTGCTGATTAATCGCTTACTGCAAACGATGTTTCAGTTATCATAATAAGACACTACACTCCTTGTATGACATTTTACAATAAGTTAATTGCATTAATTCAATCTATACGATATGCAACGTCTTTTGAAGTTCATTACAATTCTTAAGGGGGCGATAAACGGTCAAAATTGTCTGTCAAACAATTACATAATTGCTCGGCACACAAATCCAAAATAAGTTTGAACCCCTTCAAACTTGTGTCGTCCAACCTGATTTAAGCGATCTAATCGTTTTTGATTTCTCTCGTCAAATAAGTTTGCCGGGTAATTAAGTTTGACAGTGTATCAAGCCTTTAAACAAGTGTGCCACACTTTCTCTTGCTATTGCGCAGTTAATAAAAATTTTTAACCATTTTTTTCGTAAAGCAGTGTGTAAAACGCACGAAGCATTACACAAATGTTGACAGAGAACATGTTTGCATTTATAGAGCTTTATAAATAGTTCCTTTGTGAAAAACTCATCTTTTAAAAATAGACACATGGGCATGCATGAAGAGGCATAAATAGACTTATTTCTAGATTTAATATGTATTCAAATTACATGAATTTATTGTTTTGTTTACTTCTGTAACTTATGTCACTAGAATAGTTTAAAATCCATTCTCATAATACATTTATAAATCTTTCAACTAACTGTAGCACTAATATAGGAAATAAAGGAAATAACTTTAAATATGAATATCACAAAATATTTACAGATTGCATAACAAACAAAATGAATTCTATTTGCCAAGTATTGATGATAAAAATGGTAGGGCATTGAATGTCACGAAATGTGCGACCTTTGGTGAAAAAACTTTAGGTGGCAAAAATTTGCTGTTTTGATATAATATTATCATGGTCAAGATATCTCGGTTCATGTAAATTCACAAACCTTTTAAAAATTAGAACTGACTTGTGTGTATTTCTGATTTTTGCGCAATAGAAAATTTAATAAAACAGTAACTTAATGCAGCACAGCTAAACGATGTCAAATTGTATTTACTGGTACTTATGATATTGTTTAAACTTTGAATTTTAAATTTCGGTTGGCTAGATCAACATGGTGTTAAAGATTTCTAATAAAATCTGTTCACTGAAATTGAAAAAAAATTAAGTTCGAAAAGTACAAATATTTAATTTAAAATTTCAGTTATATTTTAAAATATTTCAACATATTGTTTATAAATTCTATGGTATTCATTGTCTATTTAATTTGCATTTGCTGTTGATGAAATCCATTTTTTGACATTCACAAGCTTTCTCCGTTTGTTGTACATAGTAGAATATAATATCAGTGAAAACAATAAAAAATTTACCGAAAGTATTAAATTAGATTCTAGTTGAATACGGATTATATCTGCAAGTTTGACACACAAGTTTAATAGTGTATCACCTCACTGACCTCCCAACTTGCGGTCAGTTGTTTACAGAGCAATTAAGTTTGACACGCAATTTGGACCGTGTATCACCCTCTTTAGTTACAATATAAAGTAGTTAAGTTCGATATTTTTTCAATGCGTAACCAGAAGCTGAAAGTGAAATAGAACTCTCTAATATTGAGGAAAACAGTTAATTTTATGTGGCTTAGTTTAGTATTTTAAGTACTATTTTGTAACTTTTGTGGTAAAGACATAAAGGTTAGTGTTTCAAGAAATACATATACGCAGACAGAAAATTCTTTTCAATCAATAAACTGAATGTACTTCAAACAACGTCAAATAATCATGCTTAGCTCAGAGCCGCATACTGTAAACGTTTGTCTGTGGCCGATAGCAAAATTCTCGGATGAAGCTGACATAGAAGTTAATAGAAATATCGTTGAAGATTAAGAAATAAATCTATCTGTTGCACAGAATGGAATTTGGGTTTAAATTTACACAAAATTTGAGCAATGTTTTTTGAACTAAAATATGTATATAATATCGGTGAAAAAATGAGAATAAATCTGAGAATGTTTACGAATGTTTGTAGCAGAGTTTGCGTGGCTCTCTGATATAAAACTGTCGACAATATTTACATGTACATTTGTAAAAGAGCAAAGAGGCCATTTGATTTACAAATGCATCTATTTTGTGTTTTACATGAATTATGAATTTTAACATTTAAAGCAATGTACGTTAAAATTAAAAATATAATACTACAATGCAAGCTAGTATTGTTAGGTCATCATTCAGGAATTTGCACTGCTCCAAACTTTGCAATGTCCCGAACATTTGTTCAATTAAATACACTGACAGTACAAAGAGTCAGCAGAGAACTAAAAGTGGTTTTAATTCCTTTAATTGAAAGATACTTTAATAAATAATGTAGAAGTTTAATTTTTTACCATAAATGACTTAAGTAATTTAAATGTGGGTGCTTGATATACAATGCGTGGACTTGACCATACTAGAAAAAATCAGATATAATCATGTGCATATCTCGCTCAGTGTACTATATAAATCTCGATATAAAATTACAAAGAGCGACATGAGTCGAAAATTCCAAGGTGCACAGAGGAGTCGCAAATATCTTAATATTGCTACACAAAAACCAAGTTCTCTAATCTGAGCATTGTAAAATATCAACTATTACTATAAATTTATACAAGAGTCAAAGCAATATATTTGCTAAAAAGCTACAAATAAAATCAAATACAAACAAATCTAGATACAAACTAATAGACACAATATTTAATACAATATACAAAAATCAATGTTTGTGTGACTGTTTGTGTAGGTGTTCAATATTGTGGGGATGTCTGGAATGTATGAAGTGTATTGCTGTCTCATAGTGTGCATTGCTTTGTTAGCAGTGATTTCTGTAGTTTTTTCTAAACTTTTTGTAATTATTTTCTACACGCGAATCATAGTCTAAATTATTCCACAATTTTATTGATATGTGATGAAAACTATTAGAATTTTTATCTAAACGCAGAAATTTTTGTGATCGCTTATTTAACTTAACAGTCTTTTAAGAAGAGTAGAGATGTTTGACGAGATTTGAATTTAAATAAAATGGATAGTATATGCAAATGAATTTGGTAGAACAGAGATATTTTATATTTATTACGATATACTGATGCTTCGTCATGCTTTGTGCAAAGCTTAGAGTTTTTATACACCAATTAAATGTCTTTAATAGAAGCGGATTCGATATTTAGAATTTAGGTCAGTGAAAAGAAACGAACAATATTGAAAATGAGATAAACAGAATGCATGTATCAGTTGTTTATGGTAATTGCTTGATATTTCATTGCGTACGTGATAAAGATATCGAATGTCTGCAGTCATTTTTTGAATTTGCAAATTTTAATTCTATCTTAACTCCTAAATAGCTGACTGATTCACTTTGCTATATTGACGCATTATTTATCTTTAGTTTTATATCATTTATTAGATTTCTTTGTGGCTTCGGTGAAAACATTATACATTGAGTTTTTTCAATATTAAATTTCTGTTGATTATTTGTAAAATAATTGTTTAATTTTTCGATATCTGTTTGGAGGTTTTTTGTAGCATCAAAAGCATTTTTTGCGGTACTTACTAGGCATGCGTCGTCGGCATATTGGTAAATGTCGCTGTGTTTAACATGTTTTATTATATCATTTACAAAAATTGCAAATAAAATAGGGCCAAGGACATTACCTTGGGGCACCCCACAGTCAGTCGTAACATAGCTGATATTTTACTGTTTAGTATTACACGCTGTTGCCTGCTTTCTTGGAAGTTCATGATTAAATTTATTGAGCTATCACCAAAATTATAATTTACAAACTTATCGTGCAAAATATCAAAATTTATGGAATTGAATGCCTTACTTAATTCTAATAATGCGACAACACTGCATTTATTATGTCTTGGGTGCATGGTCATTGCAAAACCCAAATTGTTTATGCGATAGAATGTTTTCAGATTTTAGGAATGCGTTTATTTGAATATACAATAGTATTGCAAAGAGTTTGGTGAAAGGATGTGTAATACAAATTGGTCTATGATTTTTTGCGTTTAAATTGTCACCTTTTTATATCTAATTTTTTAGTGTCTGTAAATTCACAATCAATAATGCATTGATTGAATGTTATTAGTAATTGTTCTCCAAAAATATGACAAAAACGTTTAATAATAGAAAACGGGAGACTAAGAAGCGTTTGATTTGATGGTATCAAGTTTCTCAACAATGTTTCGAGAAAGATGTATCCCATCACGGGCTAAGAGACTACTGTTGACAGTTATTCGTGAAAATAAGAATTTTTTGAAGACAGGGATGACGTTGCCACAGTGCGATAATCGTTTTTTCTCAAACTACGAAGGCCTAAACCAAACAAAAGAATGATCTTGTTCACAATGCATATGCGGTTAATAGGCATGCCCAACAGAGAAAGGAAGTAACATGCAAATCCTTTGAGTAACTGACATATTTCCATTCGATTATAATAAAAAGACTTGCTTAGAAATTGAGTAATTTACAACAAAATATTTCATACGGTTTTCATTTCCTCAAATGTACATTGAGCTCAAGGTTCTCCCTTGACAATACAATATTATTAAAGATAAATATACAATAAAACATTTTATAAGATGGTACCTATTTTTCGAAATTGTGAGGGTTTCCCTAAATTCTAATATGTAAACTAAAGCATATATTATACATTTGATCTAACATCTAGATATTTTTTCTACAATAATTCCTCATATTCAACTTTAAATTAAGGAATTTCCAATGGAATATATTTTTTTATAATTATAAGCATTATTGCAGATTATTGAACGCTGAATCTGAAGCAATGATTTCAGTGATGATGTACACTATTGGGAAACTGCCTTTTATCGAGCCCAGTGATATTCTTCATTTAGGTCAAATTTATGAATTATATACTAAAGTACTTAGAACTAAAATACTTAGAGCGGTCTTTCCATTTGAGTCCCATCTTTAAGACGTGCAAATAAAATAAATTATTCATATAATATTAAGCTAGTTGATTTTTAATAACAAAAATTTTATACACTAAACTTTTGTTTCTGAGTGCTATACTGATTTCGAACACTTTAACTTTAACCGAAAAAAATATAAAAGTAATGGGAATGCAGTCCTGTTGTATTGAATTTAAATATATATTATAAATCCATTTAATTCATATCATACTGTTGCATTTTTTATCAAATCTCTATTTATGATAGGCATAAACCTGAAAATTAACAAGGAGTGCAGGAATGATACATAGCATCAATCAGGGAATTCGAGACTTTAATATTTTAGTCTCAGTCTCAAAAAAGTAAGTCTCAAGTCTTTGTCTCAGTCTCAACAAGACTGAAAAAGAAAGTCTCAAATCGAGACTGTTGTTGGTCTCAATTAAAATTATAATAAAACAATGATGTTTAATTGTAAAAAAACATTAGAAAGTATATTTTAATTTACTTAAACATGGTAAACTGCTAATATAAAGCCTAATTTTTAATGAATAATAATTTCTAGCTTGTTAAAAATTATTTTTTGTTTGGCCAAAGGTTCAAGTCTCAAAAAAAGTCTTGAGTCTCATTGTCTTAATGAAAAAAGTCTAATTTCATGGTTCATACTTTTATCAACATATGAAATCTTGAAACTGACATAGGGAACCTTGAGATCGACATAGCAAATCATTATGACTATATGAACAAAAATTTAGCATGAATGATTTATTAATAACATTAGATGTGTCATTTAAAATTTTCTCATATGTACATTAAAATATTTTTCTGAGTTCTTTTTATGAAATCAAGTATAATATTTTATCATTTAGTCTAGATTACAACTCAATATACAACTGCCAAAACTAAATTTTGATGTCTCTTTTTATATAATTGATATGTATACCTACCTCATTCATGCTAAATTTTTTGTTCATATTGTCATCAGGAATTTCAAGTACACAGAATTTTAAGAACTCGATCAAACTCAAATAAGCTTGCAAAACTTGATCAGAAATACTCAAACTCAAACTTGTTCTAAAATCCACTGTAAAATAGCATAAAAATTAAATTTTGTTAATATCAATTTTCTTCCCAATCACAAAAACTTTTTTTAGCTTAGAATATTTGTAAAATAAATGTTTTTTACCCTAAAAAACTTGGAGTTAGAAAAACACTCGATTGAACTTGGAATTTCATTTAAAAAATTACTCAAATTCAAACTTGAACTAGGCCCAAGTAACTTGAACTCAACTCAAAAACCCTGATTGTCATAATGATTTGCTATGTTGATCCCAAGTTTCCCTATGTTGGTTTCAAGATTTTGTATGTTGAAAAAAATTAACAACCTACTTGAATTGGTTCAAAAACCTTTTTATATTCAGAAAAAAACAAATCTGACAGTTTAATTTCATACATATAGGCTCTTACACTCTTAATTTAGTAGAAATTGTGCCAGTTCTAGGCATTAACTTACATAAAAATCTTGAACAAATTGCACACCTTAATTAGTATAAATTCTTTCTAGCATGGAGCAAGTGATAAAATTATCTTAATATGGTCTTTTGACATTGCATAACAAAATTACTGTGATGTCATCTCCAATGGTTGATAATTTTATATTCTATCAATAAATGTGCAAAATATAAATTTAGTAGATTATAATTGTAAATGTGAAACTAATTTGAATCAACTTTTGACAATGAGTCTGAGTAAAAACCTTAGTTTTGTCATTGTCCCAGGGTTCTCAAATACTTATAATCAAGGTTTTCAAATTAATGTTTGGTTTTCAAATTTTCAGAAGTGGTCAAATTCCCAACATTGAACTTTTTCAACATTTCAAATTTGAGTTTTTAAATTTATATATTTGTGGCATTAGTAATTATTATATTGTGTTTGGATTTTTTATTAGTTGGTTGTTACTTTTATAAGCTTTGTTGTACTTCTATATAATAATCTCAAAAAAGAATTTTATTTTTTAATGCAATTTGGGATAACATAGTTGTGTATGTATTGGTTTTTTGGCTTACAAACACAGTTGAGTTGATGAGTCAGACTTTGAAATTTGTACTAGTCAATTTTTCAAATCAAACTTTGAGATGCTTTCAAATTTCAAAGCTGAAGTTTATCAAATTTTGAAATGCTTGCTTGGAAATCTAAAAATTCATCTTGAATGAGCTCACAAAACTTAATCAGATATGAAATCATCAATAATCTAGAGAGAACTATGCCAGAGGACTTAATGTCAAAGTAGAAGTTCACTTAGGTGATTCTAACAGAACTTACAGGTAAGCAAAAAACATTGGTAGTTTATCTTTGTAACTAGTAACTGTTTAGATCTCCACAAGAATGAAACAAACATCCAAGATAACTAATTCCACATCATCATTCCAATGTGATGTCCATAGCTAAATGTTCAGAAATAATCACAGAAAATAACATGTTTTGAGTGAAACAATGTCTATTAGCTTAATGTACAGGTTCAATCATATTTATACAATTCAGCAATAATTACCTGCACTTTGTTTACACTTCTAAAAAACAAATTCCCTCCAAAAAGAATTGAGTAATAATAACTCATGCATCCAAGTGAGGAGATAACAACTATTAGCACAAAACTACAATCAAAATAAATGTCATCAATAAACTTATGTCATCAGATAGTAAGATATTGAAAATTAACATAGAAATAGAATGCAATTAACAAATAAAATAATTTTAGCATGGGGTGTCACTGAGTGACTCTACATGCACCCTACTTGATTTAAGTTTGCTGTAACAAGCAGATGAGAGGCCTGGCTAGTAACTGTTGAGTTTCTTCTACCATTTGCAATTCTAAGGTTTCATCCCAACTAACCAATTCTGTGAAATGAGGACATTCAGTTACCTGCATCAAAGCTTCATGCTGTGTGACCACTTCATTCTTTAATTGAAATAATTTGATTATTTTAAGATGAGGATTTATGAGGTAGTTCTTACTCAGATGGTTCAACCTTCATGTAAAAACATTGTAAAACATTTGTACAGTTGCAAACCTTTCAGAGCAATCATTAATGTCATGGCCACATCCATGTCAGATGTGTGGGCCTCACTGGTGTCAATCTGCATATATAGGTAAAAGTGGACAAAGACTTTTTTTAGTGATCCCACATGAGTGGCTTGATCCATGAAGGGTGAGCTGAATACATCTACTAGCTGTTGTGTAATTTCTTCCAGTACAGAAACTTCAGCCCTTAGCATTGTAATGATTTCAATTCTTTTCATGACATTTTAATATTTTGTGATAGTCTCCATATTGTTGATCCACATTAAATCTCCTGCAGCCTGAAATAGGATTATTACTCTGGGGTTTCCTTGGGTGATGTGATCATTTACATTTTGCAACTGCTCATGTACAGGTTGCCCCTTTTGAAAGATGTCTCAAATCAACAACTTCCCATCAATGAAAACACACTCTGGATTATTGCCCTGGATGAGTATTTCTCTGGTGGCCTTATAGTCTTGTAGAATTACAGGGTGCATTTAGAAGCTTGAGAAGTATGAAGGTTGCAAGAAATTACCATCACCAAGAGTGGCCCATGCTCTAACAAAACAAATGAAGATTGGTAGTTCACCAATTTCACTGTAGAAATAAGAACTGAAACCATTTCCAAGAAGGCATTCCAGCTAGCAACCAATTTACATGGCATCTCACCAAAGCCAAATCATTAGAAACCATCCTTGCCAGCCAAGGTGCTGATTGTGTGTCTCAAGTTTAATTTCTAGCTCAATAAAACAAATTTAGCACAGTGCTTTTGTTATCTCAGCTCATGTAATAAGATATTAATAATGTGTAATTACCACATATTCATGTATGCCAATGGCATAATATATTTGCATAGTGTGATGTTATGTGTATGTACAATCAATCAAGAGTGAAGTTCTTTTATTTCCTATACCTTCATGTAGCCTTAAAGTGACCACAATATGGGCTCACATCTGTCAAGGAGCAAGTTATTGCCCCAGGCACAGCAGAGTTCCTCCCACATTATCACTGGATCTTACAGTTTCATTATCATATTAATACTAATGATAAAAAGGTTAGAGGTATAATAAATGATAGAAAAGCAAACATTATCCAGCAAGAACAAGATTTATTTGACAATTGCCACAATAAGTTCCCTAATATATACAGAGAAAAGGTAAATATTTACCCTTTTACAAAATTCACTTTTTTCCCTCACAATTAAACTAAGTTCAAAACACTGAAAATTGATAAAAATCACTAAACTAATGATGGAAATAGCACCAAATTAATTAAAGAGAGTGCCAATAAGTAAAAACAAAATAAATAAAGGGCCCTGAGGCCTCTACATTCTGAAGTTTGACTTGACTGTTTAACTGTGGTTGAAGTGTTCATGTAACTTATCTTATCAGGCAAATGGGCTGAGATATTCTTTTTTCCTTTCTTAACTTTCTAGCTAGGTAAGATCAGGGGTGTTGAGATGCAGGAAGGCATCATGCATAGCAGATTGTCCTTCTTGATGTTCTTTTCCTGTTGGTCAAAAACAAGTTGAGATTGGATAAAGTGAAATTTTCATCAAACATTGTATGGACCAGAGATACTATTTCAGATTAATCTGGTGATGTTTTGTGTCAAAACAAAGTAGGGCTGGAGTATCTCATCACCAAGTTTGGATAACTTAGTTTTTCTTTCTTCTAAGCAGTGAAACCTCATTGTAGATGGCAGACTCACATTTCCTAAATGGGAGGATTGGGAGGTCAAGGGGTTATCAAGTCACTATAGGGGTCCCTTACATTGATTAAATAATTATCAGAATTACTCAAATTAGAATAAAAATTTTTATCCTGAACCACAAACTCTTCCTGAGCACATTTAGTCATTTATTGCAAACAATGTGTTGGAATGGAACATTGTCTGCTCTCTGGTTCATCAAGCCATTGGTCACAGTGGAGAAAGCAGAATTTACTCAGAACCATATATCTGTTCCTGCTTTTTATCACAGGATTCCTTGGGCAGAGAAATTTGTCTCCCACACCCTGCAGAAGCATTGTGGCCTGCATCAACTGTCCATCCTCCAGTGGATCCTTCTTTGTAATGGTGGAGGTGGCAACTTGTGTTGTTTCCTCCTTGATTTCATAATTACTAAACAGAGAGATGAGATTAAAGTTCCACACAGTGGGATCAAATTTACAAGTAGTTCTAGCCATATGCTGAGTCATTACTTGAATATTAGGATTATTATCATATTTATCATAATTTGTCAAAATTGACTTCATCAAATTCATTATCATCATTGATGATGACATTCTCTATATACTTAATGGCTCTTTTGAGCTGTTGAAAGCAAACCTTTTTTCCATTATTTAAGACATATGCTGAGGTGTCCACACTCATGTACATTCCAGATGAGATCCCACCAAAAGCATTCAGGGACTGCAAGGCAATTGTAGTGACTCTTCATATACAACAAGCCTTCTTTGTTGATTTTCCAATCATACCAACAAAAGTATCACGTTGTGATCAGGCTGAGCATTGTTGAAGGCTTCTCAATTTTCATGATGAGTTCACAAAGGATTTTGTTGAGGCACTGGTGCTTAACAATCTCATGAATGGTGATTTTCTTTTTGATCATCATTGATGAAACAGGCCTGCCTTGATGTTTGGCATTAATTTACAGAAAGAGATCATATTCTGTGGTCTGGATGAAACTGAACTTTATCCTTTTCCTGCTTGGTTTTTTCAGATCTTGCTCATAACTAGACAAGGCCATCCAATAATCAGCATTTAAATGAAGGCAACCAGGATGCTGCTTTATTGAAAACAAAAAGTCATTTAAATACTTGATCCAGCAAATGACATTTGATTTGTCACCAGAAATTTTCTTCAGCCAAGCTAATGCACTATTATCAATTCTCATTATAAGTGGCCTACCAAGAATAAAGTAATGAAATTTCTTTAAGGACTCAATTAGGGTAAGCATTTCACAATTCATGGCTCTGTAATTTATCTCAGAGGGCTTTAATTTTTTACTAAAGTACTGTAACTGACTCTCTACCCCATCTTTGATTTGACTCAGTACTTTGCTGACAGCCATGGTGCTGGCATCACAATTGACCACAAATAGCTTCTCATAATCAGTAGTATTTAGGCTGGAATTTTTTTCAACTCTTGTTTGATGTAGTCTTGTCACATCCATCTGAACTCAACACTCTTCTTCAGTAGTTGAGATATGTACTTTGTTTTCTTTGCCAACTCAGGGCTAAACATCCCATAACAATTCAGGAAATCCATTAATCATTGTATGTTCCTCCTCATTCTTAGTGTCTCAATTTTATCTAAGAAATCCTTAGTGTCATTTTTTATCAATATCTTTCTATGCTGAATTATGCATCCAAGGAAAACCACTCACTGTTGTAAAAGGGAACACTTGTTACCATTTACATTCAGTCCAGCACCATTCAGTAAATCTAGGGTTTAGTGGAGTTTCTCCAGGTGTTCTTTAAATATATGGCTTGCTATAAGGATATCATCAATATACACCAAGATTCCACATTCTAGGATGTTAGCTCCATCTTGCAGTACTTTGGTGACTTAACTTTAAAAAGTAGCAGAAGCATTACAAAGGCTGAAAGCCATATATTTCTATTCAAAAAGCCCATAGGGCATAATAAAGGCAGTTTCTGGTATATCTGATGGTCACATAGGCATCTGCCAATAGACCTTGCACATGCCATGGCAGGAGAAAAATTGATATTGGCTTGCTTCATATTAAAAATCTTCAATGTGTGGCAGAGGGTACATGTCTTTCATTTCATTTAGTTTCTGGTAATCCATACATAGTCAGTATTTTTCTCCTTTGCAGATGAAAACAGTAGGTGCTGCATATGGGCTATTGCTAGCCTGAATTATTCCACTATCAATTAAGTCATATAAGAACTTCTAATGCTCTTCTTTTAAATTTCTTACACCCTTCTTACTGGGAGACAAATAGGCTTGTTGGTTGTTGTCTTGATAGTGTGTTCTTTACTGACTGCCTGACCTATGCTTCTCAAACCATAATATAATACACTCCTATGCTGGTGCAACAAGGTTGTGATCACACTCCTTTGTTTTGAGTCCAGATGTTTGTTGGACTCAGGTGAAACAATAGGAGTGAGATGTTTTAGTGGCTGCTCATCAAGGTAATGAATATTGGTAAAAACAGGTATACAGGAATTAGCAACATTTTTTATCTAAACAGGTACAGCTATAATGACAATGCCAGCATGATCCAGTTTAACAGGAGGTGTAGAACCATTCAGTACAGTTAAACAAGCCTTTCCCTTCTTCACCACATAGCAAAGGTCAGGTGAAAAACAGACTCCTCTTCAATACCCACAAATGTTGGCCAGCTATCATGACATCTCCATTGTATTCCTCTTTGGCAAGGATTCTCACCCACTTCCAAAAGGTAAGGTTTGATGGTTGCAGATTCCTCCAATGTGAAGAGTACTTCCTGGTCTGGCACTGCCATTAACTGCATGGGTTTTCTCTGTCCTTAATGGATATGGTATTGTTGCCATAATCAATAATACACCCCTGAGTGACTCTACAATACATTTAAAAATGCCAACTTTTTTATTAATGTAGTCATTACATGAAATGTTAATTTTCCCTTATTATTCTTAACATTAACTATTATAAGATCTACAAAGGAAGTATTGGGTTCTAAAACTCTATATATTTTGCAAAAAATTAGCAACAATTTTCATATCATCACTGTCATGGTGTCCATGTTTAAAATTAAATGAAAATGCCTTTCAAACCTACATTTTTGCATACCCAATAATTTCAAACCAATGAAAACTAGAAATGAGATGAAAATTAAAACATATTTTTGCAAAACAAATTATTTAAACTATATAATTGTAATTTTGAAAAACTTAGAAAAATCAAATTTCACTAAATAACTCCATTATTATTAATATTTATTTTTCGAATACAAAACTCATGCAGAATTGAAAGTTGCATACATTTGTAACAAATGAAATAAATCTGATCTAAATGACTAAATCTGAATGAATCAAAGGTATGCTTTGCAAATAAAAAGCAAAAAGGATTGAATAAATCACTCTTAAATATCTTTATTATAGAAGTTAGAAGTGAAAATTCAGTTATTGACTCACTCAAAAATATTCATTTTTATTCAATTAAAGAAATTTTGCATTAAAATTACCATAAGCTTTTCTATTCTTTTTTTATCTCATTTGCAAAGAACTTTCATTGATATTTAGGTTTGTCTTTTGAATTATTTTATTTTTATATCAATTATTACTTGTTATTGATATTTTTAGTTGAAATTTTTTACTTAGCACTTGTTCTTTTTACTGTCATTATTTCATAATGCAAACATAAGTAATGGTAGACAACTGGGATTAGATTGAAGCCTGTTATAAGTGATGTTGACAACAAGGGCTAATCCTGTTTGTTCTTCAAGTTTTATGTGCATCACCCTGAAACTAAGTCATGTTTTTATGTAGGGAATTATGCTTGTTTATATTTATTCTGAAATTTATGATTATATAGTTAATATTTAATAACACTTGATTTACATTTAAATGTAGAGATAATCATCACAAGTATGGTGTCAAATTGTGATATCATTGCAGTTATAGTACTAGAAAAATTGAAGTTATTAATTTACCAGCTCCTAGTGAATGGCCACTACAGACATTCTATGTTTAACATCAATTAAAGAATAAAACAAGAAGCAGCATTTAGAAGGATTCATGACTTCTCAAATTCAAGTCAAACTGCTTTTGAGGCTTTCATAGGCACATTAAAATTTGAAAAATGATTAAATTCTATTAGTTTACCAAATATGGATAAAATGCTGCACCTGTGAAAGTTGGTGTATACTTCTTTGCCATAGAAAGCTATTGGATTAAAGAATTACACTGATATTTTTAAAATTTGATTATAACACCATTTATGGTAATATGCATGATTTCACACTCATATCATAAGGCTAACTTAAATTATTTAGAAAATGTCATTACTTTCTTGTCATCCCAAATATTGTGACGTCATCCTCAAAATAGATAAAATTGGTTATTTGTTAAGATAATAATTCATTTTTGATTCAGCAATTGTAACAAGCAAATCTAATTGTTAACCTCTTGACAAATATTTGAGGATGAAAAGAGTTTAGTTCTTTCCTCACAAAAGATTTAACCATGCAAAGTACATGCTTGTGGAAAAATTATATTCTAACAGATTAGTTTCTGTTTGAAACTAAAGAGAAAAAAACAAGCAAAGAAAAAGTACTGGAAAGTTATCAAAAAACTCTCAATTTATTAATATTGCCTTAGTAATTTTTAACCTACTAATTTTTTCTGCTTAAAACAAATAGTTTTCTTTTAACTATCCTCAAACTTAAGCAGTATTTTGCTTAATCCAAATAACATGATTTTCTTGTATATTTTCATTTGATATTTATATTACTGTATAATCAGTTTTGTATGAGTATTATAATGTTTGTCTTGTATTACTTATATAATTAAAATAAAATTTCTACTATACTATCATATTTTATAGTTGTTATTTTAATATGATAGGTACAAGCTTAAGTAACTTCAACAGTTGAGATTAGTAAAGTTTTTAGTCTAATTCCCAGGATCACAACTGATGTTGCCAACAAGGCAATTGTACTTTAAGTTAAATTGTAGTAGTTTTTCATTGCTTGCACTATCCATATTCTTTAAATGTAATGATGTTAGTAAGAATATGAACAAATGCTAAGACATTTTTATATGTAAAAGTAATCATTGCTAATTAATGCTTGGTTGTGATTAATGAAACAAAACTTGAAAGGAAAATAATTGATTCTTTATTATTCTTTGTTTCATATTTTAAACTACTTTAAAATAATATTAAAGTTAGTCAAGTTGTTAGAAATCTTTAAGGTCCTTCGTTTACTATTAAATCTTTGATTAAATAAGTAGTACATGTTTTTTCTTACATAACTACCTAATTTTTTTTAATTTAGTAAATGCTCATTAATTGTGTTCAACTCACACTCTGAAACTGTTACTGAGCCTAGTTGAGATAGCACTTAATTTTTTTTCTCTTAATAAGAGTAGTTCAACAGTAACTATCCTAAAAGTAAAATACATAGGCATTGACTAACTTATAAATTATGCATTACTGTTAAGTACAAACTACCTCCAAATGAAATAAGTTCAAACAAATTTAAGTAAATGCAATATACTGTAGTCATAAACTGATGTTGTAAAGCAGCATAAAGCTAAATTATGATGAGATTATTTCAAAACACATTCATGACCATAAACAAATGATGGGGGCCTCATTATGCTTCCTCCTCTCCTGCAATGGTCATCTTCATGTATTAATCCTTTTGCCACAGAAGACAGGGACAAAACCTAAATAGATAGCTTCAAGTTGGATGGGGCAAAACAAGTCTTGAACTGAGTTATGAGAAGTCTAATGTTCACAAGCCTGTTGTTTACATATTGGTTACTCAGTACTTCTTCATTCATGCTCTAAAGATTAAAGAAGTGTGGAAGAATTACTTTAAGTTCTAAAGAGAATAGAAGCCATTATAATATTATCTTGTATGGTTTCCATGAATGTAAGTAATAGAGGCATTGGGGTATCTGGATGTTCAGCTGCTTCTATTCTTAATTGAATGTTTTGTAAGTCAACCAAACTAAAGTAATCCCTTTGTTTGTAATTCAACTTTTTTAGTGACTCTGTCATGACTTAGAAAGTATAATTTTTATTGATTGTCACATTCCAAATTTACAACAGAGAATTAGGCAAGCTGTTGTCAACTTCTTTAGTAAAGTTTTTATACTAGTGGTGCATAGAGAATCATACAAGTTGTGGCATGGACAAAACTATTGTAATAAAATGTAATTATTTCAATCACCTGTCTCTAATGTTTTCCACCAACCTCTCTAATTAGATTAATTAATGTTTGGTTCAGTCATCTACCCTACCATTAGGTTGCTGATGGTATGTGGTTTTAGTGTTTTATGTGGACTCAGTGATGTGCATTAATTCTTGAAATTGCTCACTTTCAAATTGAGATCTTCTAACTGTTATGATGTGTGGCCTACTTGTAAAAACCAAATCTTTAACATGCAATTTGTCATCCTACTATAACTTGTTAGGATTTCAACAATGACAAGCAGGAGTTAGCAACCTTCTCCATCTAGACTTAAGTTTCTATGTCAAAATGAATAACTGCATTTGTTGTCCTCAATTGTATCTTTTCAAGAAGTGTCATCTGTTTTGTGTTATTAATTAAACATATCCAGCATTACCTTATTACATCATTGACATTTTTGCATACTGCTGTACTCATATACTTGGAATTATATAGTCATTCATTCATTCATTCTGTTTAGTGGATTCCTAGATGTTCATTTTGTATTTTTTTCTGAGTAATTCACACTTGAAATAATCTATATGGTATTACTATATGTTTAACATTTCCATCAACAAATGACAGATCATTGGTGATCAGTTTAATGATATATTTAATGAAATATAATTTAGTAATCCTGCTTAGTTTATGATTTTGTTGTATTAGTTTTCTTATTATTCCATTTAGAACTATATCCATATTTTGTTTCCCATTTATCTCCTTTTCAGATATTTCTTCCTATATTTTTAAGAGCATGAGGAACTCTTCTCTACTGTGGGCATTAATATTCAGTAGGTCTTCATACTTCTTTCTTTGTCTTCACTGTGTAACAATGCTAGTAGTGCAAAGTTAATCCACTGTTATCTATATAAACTCTAAATGGTTTTCCTATTAGATTTTCATTACTTTAAATTTTTTACCAGTGCCAATATCTTGAGTTTGGTTGATTGATAGTTTTCTTCAGAATTCCATGGTTTGTGACTAAGTGAATAAATTTGGCATTCTTGGTTAAGTTATGCTAATACAGCTACAGTACTTGCATTTCAGTTCAAAATAAATGGTTTGATGTAATCAGGCAAATTTAGTAATGATATTTTCGTTCAATTTTTTTTGATGGAATGTAGTTCCTTTCCCTGTTTCCATTACAATGTAAATTGATTCATTTTCTTTAATAACATTGATATTGCTGAAGTTTTCTCAGCTATTAGTGTGATGAACTGTTGATAATAATTGAAAATTCCTATAATCCTCTGTAATTCCATTCTTATGTTTGGTGTAGTGATCCTTTCCAATAACATCCTTCACATTATCACAGATTTATTCTATCAGCTCTGCGCAACTTTTTTGATGTTTCTTAGTACCTTCCTTAAAAAATTTTGGAATGTTGTTGGTTCACTAATTAAACCAAATGCCATGCATGTTCATTCATGCAAACCATATGATGTAATAAAGGTAGTTTTCTCTATATCTTCAATGAGCATTTCATCAATCCAGTGTTGCAAAGTATCTACTCTTCATATCATTAATGTGTGGAAGTATATATGTGTCAATGAATTTAATCTCCTCAAATTGATACATTATATAATATTTTTCTGGTCTTACAAAAACAGTAGGGGATGCATAATGGCATTTGCTTTGTTTAATTATGTATTATGAGATAGTTCCTTAATTGTTTTGGTCTTTTTTAAATTTTCAGCCACCTGATGTACAGGCTGCAGAATAGGTTAATTGTTAGTAGTTACTATGCTGTGACATCATCCCAAAAATTTACTTAAATTGAATTCATTATTGTAAAATCCAACAATATTTATCTTATTACTTTTAAATTATAATTGTGAAATTCAATTGCATCAAGTTTTTGAAGAATTGATTACTGACAAAGGCATTAGTAGGGGTTGTGTGTTACCTCACCAGGCGGCTCAACTCTAGTATTGAACATTACAGAATTCATTATTGGAAAACAGATTTTGTTAGAGGACAAGGCTCAACCAGTGCCATTACATAAATTTTTTTCTGCAAATAAATTAGAGGGTTACACATGTAAAGAAGTACAATAGATTTTTAGAAAGACTGGCATTTCAAAATGTAAATTTAGATCTATGTTTGTGAAATTATAGGTCTACACTCTGCATTTTCAGTGCACATAAGATAATTCATTTTTAAATCTAGAAAAATGGTTGTTTATCACTAATATATAATCTACATATACATGTAATATGACTGAGCATGCAGATGCAGTTGAATTTAATTTTTATAATTATTTTTACAAGTTATAATAAAAAAATCAAAAGCAGAAACAGCATTCAGGTTAATTGATTGGTTCATTTGACCACGGGTATTTGCTAATAAATATATTTTTCATATTGAAATTTAATTAAAATTTACTCTTGCAAGGAACCTATATTTTTGTGTTGATTTGTTAACTTATGCTTTTATATTTACTGGTTCATTGCAAATATGAATTACTATATAATTGTTTTGCATTGCAGTTTATATTAAATGTGCGTAAATCAGAGAGACCACTGGTTTTCACTTTCAGACCTGGTGACCCATTTATCAGGATGCTGAGTGACCCGGAGACCTGACCCAATGACTCGTTAAAAGTTAACAAATGATTGACAAGCGGCATTCAGGGAAGTAAGATCCTTTGATTTTTCTATAAAAATATATTTTGATCTTTATCATTATCAAACAGATTTGAAGCTTTCACAATTGTGATTTTCTAAGTAAATAATGTAAAGAGTAATGGATTTAAAATTAAGAATTTTAATCTAGACAAATTTTTATATGCCTTGATATAACAAATATTGTATGATTTGTACAAGTTAATTTTTATGAATAAAAATTACAGGGTCAAATGAATACTAACAGAGTCCTGGTGACCCAACGACCCATTGACGCAATTGACCCGGGGACCTACTGATTTTGCAGTAACTCTGACATAAATATATACAGTGGAACACAATGTGTTATTTGCAGAATAAGCAATTGAAAACTTATCGACTGAATTCTGCATCTGAAACATGTCAAACTTATTTTTGAGCGTCCTGTAAATGTTTTATGCAGAAGTCTATATATTTATGCATATGCATTGCCTGTAGAAATCCATGATGGTATGTGCTGATACCGCACAGTGGCGATGGTCTATTTTATCATATAGAAAATTTGATATGGGAAAACTATATTATTATGGATAAAAGTACAGATATTTTTTTGAAAAAATGTGCTGGTACAGTGCAGTATAATTTTTGCTTGCTGGGGTGGGTGCGTGTATTTATTAGGTATAGGATTGGGTTTGTTACAGATACAGACGTTGTGTTTACGTTTTAACGCAGGTATGACAATCTGTTGTAATGGCATTTTTATTAAATTCAAATTAATGTCTTTTCCAAAATAGTGAGAGGCAATATAATTTAATTAAATATTCTAGTAGTGATTCTATATTATGCCTTTCAAAGTTTTTGAAATATACTGTACATTAGTAAGTATAAAAGAAGAATAAGGATAGTATGGTAGCATAGGAGATCTTAGCATTATAATCTTCCACTTTGTTGATGACATATGTTGAATTTTCGTTTATAATTTAACGCCGTTTGATATTTTCTTCGTAGTTGTATTGATTTGATCTTTAAATTTTAGTTTATTGTCAATTTTAAAACCAATCTTAATTTTATTAGTTGCAAAAATAATTTTATCTTTTAAGGGTTCCTTGTAATCATAAAAACAGCTTTTTCAATATTAAATTTTATTCTTTTATGGTGAAAAGAATGCTTTACTTTAACTAAATATTCTTAAACAATCTTTATGAATATATTAGAGCAGCCTCTGAGAATTGAAAGGAATTAACATCAATGAAGATAGGAGTATCATTTACCTGTAGATTGAATAGTAAGACTTATTGATAGTCCTTTTTGAAAATCAAATTGATCTTCTATAGGCATGTTATTAACTGGTGATATACATGTATAAATGTTACTCATTTTTGAAAGAAGTGAAAAAATTTCATTGCAAGTAAAATAATCTACCGGCTTCTCATAGCCCCTCAATCACTTAAAGCGTCACCCCTCTATTATATGTGAGATAATGCGCCCATTCTAAATACATAAAAGAGGCACTAAATTTCTCACTTAATCTTAATGATAACACCATCGAGAAGAATTTAAAAAGAGTATATAAAATTTGCTAATGAAAAAGTATATTAATAAGTGTTGATTGAGAACTTGTCGTATCTCGAATGGACGGAGTTACTTTAAGAAAAATAAGAATGATGAGATTCAACCAGAATTTGAGAAATTAATATATTGTGTAACCTTTTTTACTCACTAATGAACTTTTATATATATATTTTTCAATTCTTGTGATGAATACATTTTGACAAGGTAATTTGCATCAATCGATTAAATCACGCTATATTTCCAAATTCTTCATAATAAAAAATCAAACAACTTTACCTACTATTAAAGTATTAAATATTCATGTTGAAGCAACTGAATTTCCTTGTGAGGCATTGCAATGCATTTTTTATAAAATCAATGTCAAATCTATTTTTCACACGAGTTGCGTTGTCAAAATAGTGAATGCTAAATTTAGACTTTATTTGTATGATTTTTAAAAGAATATTTAATAGATATTAAAGAGATACTAAGCGTACTTGACTGATTTCACATAAGTAATTATGTATACATGTTCTTTACAAAAGTACTCATATTATTCATATTTAAACCCTTACTTTAGAAGAAGCTTTTTTTGAATTAAATCAATTTTCATTTTGTCCTCGTTGCTAGTGGAATATTATCTACTTTTTCCGAGTTATCCTGGTCATTTAGGAGTCAAAACTGATAATAATTGTTTTTTCTTTATTAATAGTAAATCTTCGTCGAATACTTCAGGTTATCGATTGAATGAAAATATTTTCATTATCAACTTTCAAATATATTTCCATGCAGTTTGATTTACAGTTAGTACCAAGCCTTTTAACCAAGCCAGCAAAAAGCTTTTTTTGTATATTATGAAAACATTTGAATCTTCAAAACAGTTTCTGAATTTACATGACGTACACACCATTTTCTGACGGGACACATTAGTTGTGATTTAAATGAATTATCAATTGCTGTTATACATTATTGCCCAAGAAGTATTATATTTTATAAATTATATAATATTTTTTTAAAAGCTTGGTATTACTTAATACTATCATATTACAAAGAATTCAAATTACTATGCGCTGGATTGGAAACTACTTGTCTCTCGAATATAGCGTAAACAATCGCAAAGAACAAGCGCAACAACATTTCAACAGCAACTTTTAACTTCATAATGAAATTTCGTTATATTTTGGGAAAATTTAATAAAATAGTGCTAATATTAAAATGCCTATTCTTTTAAAATAGCGTTTTTCCCTAAGGAAGATGCAGAAGTTTACAACATCCAATGTGAAGGAAACATGATAATCTCAATGAGGTTTATTTATACATTGAATGACTAAAAAAACTCCTTTTGAGAATAAAAGTTTGTGTTTTAAAGTGGTTTAATAACATATTGACTGCCTTATATATTGAGGATAGTTTGACGTTATTAGAAATGCAAAAATTTTGATATGCAATTTTAAGTGAAAGTGAGTTTATAAGATTGAAGAAAACGCACATTCTTTCAGCAAGTATTTTATTGAGTTGCATAAAAATTCATTGAATGAAAAAGCCCATGCTATGAGCAATTCCGACGGTGGAGTTACTATCCTTCACAAGTTCAGCAGCATAATCAACTGTTTTCGGATTTCCTGGAAGAGTATATATTATTGCAGTCGGTGGTAGAATGACACCATCTATCAAATCTTCATCATCGAATACAGTTAACCAACCTCCTTGCAAATTACTGTCTCCAATGTGAAAGGGGGTTGGTGAAGCGTATTTCATATCAAATATCTCTGCAAGTCTACAGTCGTCACTCCATGGATGGTAAGTTAAATCAGTATTAGTAGCAAAATTGTATATGTATTTTTGATGGACTTCAAATCGTAATGAAAGCAGTTCATTCCCTTTATCATCAAATAAGCGAATTTCTATTAAACGAAATAAAGAATAAAAGTATTGTGACATTGAAGATCGATATTCGACATTACTACTTAGCAAAAGCCCTTCTTGATTGTCTCGGTTTGTTTTTGAAGTGTATAATAGATCGTCATAATCAGTCACGCTGTTTTTTACATACTTAATTATTAATTTCCATGGATACGGTGATTTTCTATTTAAGCATTTATAGCGAAATAACATAAAGCCCTCGTCTGATATCTCTGGCATTGTGTCATCATCATTAAGTTTACACGAATTATTTTGCAGGCTAAATGAATAAGATTCGCAGTTAGGAGTTACTGAGCACAGCGCAGCACATCTTGATGTCGTCAGAACGTTGTTTATTGGTGAAATGCTTTGCGATGATAACGACGTGTTAACTTTTTCCATCACGAGAACCTTGCGATCTTTGTGGCAGTAAGTATATGCAAACAGCTCATTGATAAACATAGACGTCAACGCAGTAAGTGTCAGGAGGTTCATTCTTCTCTGATTATTCTTTGTTAATGGCAGGAACCAAATCATGATGAATATTGGAAGTGTACTAAATATTTCAATAGTTAATTCTTTAGTTTCCTTTCATTAAACATTTAGATAGAAACAACATTAACATTTAAATTATCATTGATTGATTTACGATGCATGCTCCAATCAACGGAAAATTTCATTTTGACTTTTTAATTATATATAAAGCCTATTGTTTGGATTTGTGTAGACCACTTTTTTAAGTGTGCATAAATCTTGGACATTCAATATCACATTTTTCATATTAGTTTCATCATGACATAATTTCTTAAAGTGCTGCTAATAAATAAATAAATATTTGATACATATTATATTTTACAAAATACTATATTCCAACACTATTAAAGGTTGTTCAAAGGAAAACTTACATCTCTATTTTATTCAATTACAAAGTTAGAACTCGTAATTATAGAATTTGAAATATCAAATTAATCTAAGATCGAATGCTTCAATTTAATTTCAAAAATTAAGAAGGAATTCTTCATGTGTAAGAGCCCCTCCCCAATAAATCTACCCCAAACTTTTCATCTATTGCAAAAGTAAATCAATCAAAAATCATATTACGACAGAAAGATGGAAACTAAATCCTAAAGAATGTCAAAAATTAGTTGGTAATATCAAAAAAATTGTGAAGATTGTTGATGAAAGTAATATAATCATTGATCATCTCCCAATTTCAAACAAAAATGACATTATTCTACGATGTCCTACTGATTATAAGACCAAAATTACTGAAAAAGAACTATTGCAAATCAAAAATATTACATTAAAATCCTCAACTAATTTCCTGCCTAAGATAATACTATCAAATATTCCATTGTATGAAGATCTAGAAGATTTCAAAAACAATTATTTGAAGGAAACGATAAATTATTCAATGAAGTTAAATAAGAAAAATTTTCTTTAACATTTTCATATGCCAACAAATTTTCAATTAGAAAAAGCTATTTTTAAGGTTTCTCCAATTTGAGATCAATGCTTCTAAATAATAAAATAAGATTTGGCTTTACAAGTTTACATGTCACTGATCATTTATATGATAAATTGTGCTTGAAATTTGATAGATTTGAACACATACAAAATTTATGCGTAAATGATATTGATAACTGTATTTTTTGCATGAAAAATCATAATTTCATAGAATTTTTAAGCAAAAAACACAAAGATGCACCAATAAAAACCAATACATCCTTAAATTTACGCAATTAAAAGGTCTTAATAAATGCAAAATAAAATACATAAATATAAACTTTCAAAATATTACAAATAAATATGATACATTTATAATCTATAAACACTTTTGATTTAAACTCTGCTGTTGGAATAACTGAAGCATGGCTAAAAATGATGATAAACTATAAAGTATAAACAAAAATCTATTATTTTTCACAAAGAATAGAATGAATATCTTAACAAAAAATTAAGAGGCGGAGATGTTTTCTATCTATTCCAAATCATTTAAAACTTAAAGAAAGAACACACATTTATTTAAATAATTCAAAACACAAAATTATATGGATTGATTAAAGATAAATTTATATACCAAGCTAACTAATATTAGTTATTTTAATAATAGACAATAATATAATGAATTTATAAAAACAATGTTTAAGGAAATTTAATAAGATCTCAAAATATCAACCTCAATTATTCTAATGGTAATTACGATCAAAATTATCTAAATACAACAGAACGTAAAAATGTTGATATAATAGATGTCTATAAAATGAAACCAATAAATACCAATACTCCAACAAATATTCATTCAAGAAGTGTTTTACTAATAGATTAAGCTATTTGTGTTTTATGCAGATGAAGCTTCGCATTACAAAATTCACAGCTAAACACATTTTCAGAGGAACTAAAATTGCTTTGCATGTAAAACACGACACAAAAATCATTGAAATCACGACTCACTGTTCACTATCTAAGTAAATCACACATTGCATAGACTTTTTTGTATATATTTATTTCCATGCTATTATATACCTTCAGAATGCTTTATAAAATCTATATTTATTGTCATTGCACACAGATACATATTTTGGCGAAAAGAACAATCAATTTGCCAATAATTTGGAGTGAAATTTTGTGATGAAGTAAATATTTACAACATGGATATGCAATATATTGAAACAAAATGAAATCAATTCTCAAGAATTATTGTAATTCAAAACTTACTATTAATCTTAAACCGGCTGGGGATTTTAAAAATTCTTGAAAAAGATCCTATAAAATTTTCTTAGCCGCTTGTAACTCAAAAACTATTAATGTTATGCTCAATCTGAAAACACATCACATGATAAAGAGAGTTCAAGGTCATCACAGTAGTATTATAATATTATAAATACTATTGCGACGGCCTCGGATTAGTCCCTCCTTCCTTTAGAAATATTTGCACATATCAAGAAGTTCTTTGTTGCTTCCATGGACTCAAAACCTTACAAATGCATGAGCATTATCTATGGAGAAAACTTCAATCTTTTGCAAAAATTCGAAATTTTCAAGGAAAAATTATTAATTTTCTCAACACTTCAGCCACAGTAATACGCTTTAATAGAAATTTCGAAATTGCATTAAAGCATATTCCCAATAAACCTAACAATGCCCTAAGATTTTCAAATTTGCTAATAGGCTTGGAGGAAACTCTTTGTAAATGTGGAAAACAGTTTTTTCTTTAAAGTCAACGCCAGGTGGTTTAAGGTTAAAAAAAATCACTTATGGAGTAAGCCATTTTTCAACTTTTTTATAAAATCATCCCAAAATATTTTTAATATTGCGGGACTCCATAAATTGTCTTGATAGAAAATATGAATAATAGCTAGTAATTTTTATTTGAAGTTACTGTCTGAAATATAGAAAAGTTACATCTCTTAGCATTTATTAATGATCGAAGAGTTGTTATTGATCTCAAATGATTTTGAGCAGTCTACCCTGTGACTATACAACCATCATGAATGATTGCTAGGAATTCATGTTGTTGAGAAGAAGAACTTGAACCATAGAATATTAATTCCGCAGTGCTTTGCCTAATTTCAAAGCAGTGGCGTAGCTACAAGGGGGCCTGAGGGCTATGCCCTCTCAGATTGAAACCAGATTACCTTCCCTCAGAGATAACAGTACGTAGCTTATTAGAACCTTACAATAAAATTGCTAAATAATTTTCTTTGCTCCCCCCTTAAATTCCATGAGCTGGCTATGCTTCTGTTTCAAAGAGAAGCACCACTTTTCATTCGTGGTTGGTGAATTTTTGAACACATATTTTTTCTATAAATTTCAGGCATTTCAATGAAGTTGGAGCTATCTAGAATTTCATAAATTCTTAATAAATTGTACAAAATTGCCTAAATTTGTATATTTATACAAAAATAATGTTGTAATTATATTTCGGGACATTTGAAATAATTGAACATGCAAATATAATATATTGCAGAAAAATGTAGCTGATGGGGAGAACGGGGGTTGGAAAGCAGTTCAAAAGCCCCCTAAATTCGCACTGTTGTAATTCACAAAATTATTAATGTAATCTTACCTGAAGGATACTGAATATAAAAGATCAACAATAGCTTACTATATACATAGCTCTAAAAAAAATCGACATTAGCTAATCATGATTTGTTTTGATATTGAAACGCAAGTGTGTATAATCAGCTGCAAAAATATAAATGGTCTAGCATAAAAATGCAACACTAACTGATTTATTTGAGTAAATTGTTTATATTACTTTTATTACATTTCCATACAATTTGATTGTAGTTGTGTACAGCTTCAAAAGCAGCTATTGATTAATAACACCTTACTTAGGTGAATAGCACTCTAATTTGAACATGAAAATTTCCGTTGCCTGAATATTATATATTTATTCTTTTTGTAACTTAGTATGTTGAGAAAAGTGTGTTATCGCTTCATCAATTAGGTAAACTATTAGTTTATAAATAGGAGTTTGTGGGATTATCTACTCCCATGGATTTATTGGTTTCAGTCACATAAAGAGGGGAAGTCAACATAGTGTTGAATCTAGAACTTTTGTTTCGGAGAGAATTTTATTAGCTTAGGGGGGGGTGCAGATGTAAACTTGAAAGTCTAGCAAGTCAGTGAGGAAATGCATTGCAATACATGTATGTACAAATGTATATTATATGTGTTTATTATATAAATGTATAAATTAGCATGAGTATACAGTATCTTAAAAAAATTCATTTCAATATATGAGCACAGTAAAAATTACTAAAACAAGGTAATTCGTCTTTACTTCAATGATGACCAATTCTTCATGATGTCAATAATATCTTCTGAAAATAGTTCCGCTGGTCCTTCAATGGCAACAATAATAAATATAATAATGTTTCTAAACTTAATCGCCTTCTTAACCGTGTCTGAATTGGATTCATTGCATTAAAGAACGTTTAACACTAGCAGTTATACAAGGTGCTACTAAAATACATCTTTCGTTAAAAAATCAATTACTGTGACATCTAAGGGATTGGTTTTGCATTTTGAATGACATAAAAGCGAAAGGTTCTTAACTTAAATTTCAAGTTGTTCCATATTGGAAATACCTTTACCAATTCAATAATTTTTCCGTAGCATTAGCATCATCAATAAAAAATGATATGACGACGTAATCAAGGCATTGCTTATAAAAACAAAAGCACGATCACTAAATTAAAATTAATAATCTCCACTAGGTTGAAAAGTAGTTTTTTATTGTGTAATTGAGTCTTCACAACCATCAGCTTCAATGAATCTGGCATCGCGTGTGGATGAAATTATGAAGTTGACTTTATTAGGTCATTCTTCACTGTTACGAGTATCTAAAATGTGTTCAGTTGTCGATTGAACCATCACTTGTAAATTAGCTGAACAAAGTTTTCATGTCTGGAGGCGCTTTCTAAATTTGAAGTGGCATTCAGAATTTCATTCACGCCAATAAATAAGCGAATAAAAGATTTTTTTTCGTAGAACTAAATTTATATTGTAATAGTAATAATCTGGTACTAAATTAAAATTGCTAAGAACAAACGGAAATGCAGCTTGTGTTGATTATTTAGGCGCTCATGGCTACACTGTTATATATATATATATATATATATATATATATGTATATTATATATATATATATATATATTGATTTTATAGAATTCTTGCCCGTGGAGATTTCCAATATTCTGGAAGTTGAAGGGGAATCCCCCAAGTCCTTTTATAGATTATTCACTGAAGGCAACCTAAACTTATAGATGGAGCCCAAACTTTATTTGGCTCGCACATTACATGTCAAGCTGAATTCTGCCCGCACAAATTAACACTAATGCAATGAATACCATATAATCAATAAACAATGCGCTTAAAAATAAAATTTACATTTTACAATTTTATATTAATATCATGTATATTCTAAATTTCAGCTTAAATTATATTTTCAATATGCATGCTTAACAATGAGTTTCTAAGATACCAAACTTTGGCCTATCATAATGAACATTTAAGGAATTTTGTTGGTAAGGATAATTAAATGGGTCGAATGGGCATAAATTAAAATGGGCTAGGCTGGGCTTCATCCAGTTTTCGGCTCATGTAAATTTCTTCAGCAATGAGGGAACGATAAGAAGAGGGGCAATTAGGGGGGACATGAATAAACTCGCTTTTTTAAAAAATCATAGGTAAAATAAAACTTATGCCGAGAGACTATTTGACCAGAGTACTTCTTCATTCATAGGGACTCGATTGAAATAAAATGTTAGACGACTAATGGGATGGGTACAAGTAAAATTTTTCATCCTCGCGAATATTTATGATTTCGTGATATTTAAATATATTACTGCTGACGATGTTTTGAGGCTATAGCTCTTAAGGAATATTTTATTTTATAGATTATTCAGACACACCTAAATTTCATTTCTTTTGATAGAATCGAAAAATGCAAGTCAATAGAATGTGTGAAATACACAAATAAATAACTAAATGTATATATACTCGTATACGTATGTAGCGAAACATGTTTGCGGAATAAATCTTTCATAATATATATATATATATATATA
>CABFPE010000144.1:696911-712631 GCA_900660155.1 Hofstenia miamia | reverse complement strand
GAACAAACATACCAAGATCACTGAAGCATTATTAATAAAACAACAACGTACAAAACTTTTAAATAGACAATTAAACCATGTTAGCATTCTTAAACTTTTCTAAACTTTCCCTCTATACTCTATATGCACTGATGAAGCTATAACTAATTTAGATTGTTTACATAAGTTTTCGAAGAAAACTTCTGTTGATACTTATGTATTAAGGATGTTTGGCGAAGACAAAACTTTTAAATAGACAATTAAACCATGTTAGCATTCTTAAACTTTTCTAAACTTTCCCTCTATACTCTATATGCACTGATGAAGCTATAACTATATATAGCGAAACATGTTTGCGGAATAAATCTTTCATAATATGCTAAGTCTTAGCAAAATATCATTTAATATATATATATATATATTAAATGATATATATATGTATATAATTTGAAAACTCTCAGTATCTGATTATGCTGAAAAAACTTTAATTTGCAATATTTTTCAATATAGTAAAATTTATATCACGCAAATTTTTTTCTCATGTATGCCAAATATAGTGTATTGGTTTTTATATTTGATATTTAATATGTTTGACGTCACTGAGCTTAAGAACTTAGTGAAAGTCTCAAATATGCAGACTTAAATATGTCTAGAGATACCATATTCTTAAATTACAATATTCTGAAGTAATTGTAGCTAAAGTATAGAGATAAATTTTTATAGTCTTATAATAGGCAGACATTCGAAATTCGGAGCTGAATGTATTTACAGATTTAGCCATCATAGAAAAAGCCTAAACAGAATATGGAAACTAATTTCTTATTAATAAAAAACGATGAAAATTTTTTCACCTGCTATAAACGGTATTATTGTTGCCATTGATTATTTTATGAAAAGACAAATATTTAAAACACCTCGGCATTTTCAATACAATTCCAATAGTTCATAAAGGCGAAAGTTTACACACGCGAAGAAAATTTAATATTTAATGAAACTCTCATTTGAAAATCTAAAGGTTTTCATGTGAATAAACTGTACAAAAATGTACAATACAGTGCTAATGTTAGCATTAAGAATAATGAGCCTTAATGCATTCCAATATTGTCACCAAGACCGCAAAATTTTCCTCTTGCAGAAATCGGACGTATCATTAAGCAATCAGAACTACGCTCCCCTATACAATGTGACATCACTTTCAAAGTGCACCACTTTGTGTTTAGACGGCGATGATTGCTTTTCATATTCATTTAATTCTTATGAAAATGCATGCAAATTGAATAATGATGTTGCTCAAGACGAAGTTGCAGATAAAGGGTTTCATCTTTATGGGTCGAGATGCATTAGTAGAGAATCGTACTACCCGTGGAAGTTGATGCTAAAATACGTTGGTGATAGCAGAACAAGCTTTGAGAAACTCTTAAATCAAGATAAAGATTTGAACAAAGGTACGTTGGGAGGGATTTCTATGTCGAGCGGCTTGGAATATCGTGATTCTCAAGTTATAAAAAACATTGGAAACTTTATGTTTCTAGAGATTCGCCTGTTTGATAAAGCTGGAAATGAAAAACTTTCTTTGCGATTTCAAGTGTATGGAAAAAGCATTTCCACATTTTTTGACAATTCATCGGTTGTGTATCAGCCATGGCATGATGATTGCACAAAGGCAGAAGTTTTCGGCATAAATAAAGTAGGGGAAAATTATGAACTGCACATTGGTGATGGTGATACAAACGGTGGCTGGTTAACAGTTGTTCAAGATCAAGACATGTTTGCAGGAGTAGTACTTCCATCAACTGCAATAGTTTATACATTACCTGGTAAAACAAAAACTATAAATTATTCTTCTGAGCTGCTAAAGGATAAAGATTCTAATGTAGGAATTGCTCATGCAATTGGCTTCTTTGGAATCTGAGAATGTGCGTATCTATTGTTGCACCGTGCACTGAAAAATTACAATATATTGTTGAAATTTCATAATTTTGAAAAACGTATTATCAGAAACGAAGAATAGTACGTTTCAGCTTATGATATATATTACTCAATGTGTCAAATTTATATACATATACTTCAGAGTAGATTTCTGCTTACATCACAATCTAGAAGTTGCAGGATTTTCAAATAATGGAGTTTTATCATATAATCGGATAAAGATTTTTCTTCTAACGCGAGGGTTTTTATTAACATAACATTTTCTAAAATTGATAAGATATAAACATAATTTAAGCATGATTTTCAAGGACGAAATTTTTAGGGATGCATTTTCATTCAAAACTAGCAGTTTGTGCAATATTACTGATGTCAGTAAGTGTATAGCCTTAATAAAATTTCCTTGGCACATTTATATTACTTTGTGTGCATTTTTCTTCCCATCCACTTATTAAATCAAAATTCCAACAAAATCTATAAAATAAAGGCAGTTGGGTAGTTTTTGCTAAAAAAAACAATTAATTTGTTCTTGGTGGATTTTGTCTACCAAAACTTAAATCAGCTGCTTCAAACATTAATTATCTTCAAGGCATACAGTATTATTGCAAGTTCATCAATTGTTCTAGTGTTTATTTTGTGTATAATTAACCGGGTAAACCTATACCATAAAAGTACACATAATTAGTTATTTATATTTATTCAAAAGTTTAATATTCAAATTTGGAGCAGTGTCTTACTTCAAACATAGTTTAATATACCAATTAGGTTGCATATTGGGAAATTCTTCATAATACTAGATAGGAATTTTTCTAACTAATGCGTCTTAACTTAGAAATATCTATTGCCAATTCCAAATTATTTATTATGCAACTAAGAAAACATAACTTATTGAAATTCATATATACAGTTACGAGCAAAATATTGCAGCCCTCTTGCAATTTTATTTAAAAAATAATTACATCAATTTAATAAATGAAAAGTGATTGAAAGAAGAAATATAGAATCAATAAAATGCACGTGTCAGCTGTCAAAGACTCTCGTGGCAAAGACTTAACTAGTTTCATTCGACGTAAGTACAGCCTAAGGTTATATTGTGAATGGACTTATGCTAGAATTCCTGAAAAATTGGAGATTGCACAAATTACTGTGAAAATGTACTGTCAAATACCCCCATCCGTCCTTTTTACCTATTACTACTGTGTCTGGCCTCCATGATTCTATCACCTTGCTAGTTTGTAAGTTGTAACTTTCTTATTCTCTGCTACTCCCTGTCGCTTGTTCTCATGCCACTTATCTCCTGTTTTTAATCCAAGTTGTCTACTCAAGCTCTAATGTATCATGCCTTCTACCTTACCATGACTGAAATTGTTCTCATTCCAAACCAACAGCTCACGCCCCGCTATCAGGTGATCTATTGTCTCCAACTCTTTCTTACATATCCTGCTTTGTCAATTATCTGAACTTTTCGGTATATGTGCTTCTTCACCAAGTTTGCTCATGTGATGCTATATCAGTGCTTCTGTTTCTCTTTTCAGATAAATATCTATGAAACATATAACACAAAGAACAAAATAACTATAAAACATAAAGAAAAAATATGAATAAAATCAGCAATAAAGTCGTCTGCCAGAATCACTATATAAATCCTCTAATTGTATAACATTGTATAAATAAATGCTTCGAAAATTGTACCAAATGGTACAACAAATGGTAAAGAACAAGGAATGAGAAGCTATAAATGCATACAATGCAAAACACAATTGTAAAATGAATGAATATTCATGAGTCTCCAGCTTGCTGCTGTTAACAGCAGTGCCTTTGGGAGCCTTGCTTATAATAAATTTGCATCTATACAATGTACTTAAAACCAGTATTTGCTGCAAACCTTAAATTTTGCGAAACTGAAACAGGATCATCTTCAGACATAAATCCTGCGTATTGCCTCTGTATATGCTTAAAGAACGAATTACATAAATAGGGCCATCGAATATCTGAATGAATCTTCAAAAATACCTTTCATTTAATTCATAAGAATTATATAGGCTTGGGGATTTTCTAATATTTGGATTCGCCTAACTGCAATGAGTATCCTTTTAGTCCTCGATTTGACATAAGACCAAAACTTTTTTATGTGTGATAAAGGTGGACTGTCCATTTTGTCCTTTGGAATTTGACAGTGTAGTTGTGCAGCACTGACCTTAAATAGACCAAATATTTGGATTAGTGTTTTGCGGCCATGGTCGCGGACAAAAAGCCACGGCTGCTGCCAAAGATTTTGTATTAAGGATAAAATCCCGGGTAAGATTCATTTCTCAACGTTATGATGAACAATTTATATATTTTTAAAATTTAGTCGCTTTGACCATTTTGTTTAATTATTTAAACTATGAAGATTTTTAATCGTTCCTATGAAAATTCCGGTATTTCACATAGTAAGAGTAAAAAGCCCGACTACTATAAAAAATTTGCTTCAAAAGCTTATTATTATACTGTAGAATGGCTTCTAGGAATAAATTCGAACTTTTAAAAGAAGAATATATAGCCATTTAGCATACGGTATTACTGTTTTTCCTATATTTTCCTGAGCAAGTTTCCTGATTAAATTTCAATTTTATTAATTATAGCTCGGTTTTGTAAAGGATAATCACGATGGCTCTATTCATGCAATTGCAGCATATGCAGAGGCTACGCACAAGATTTATGGCTGAAGATGATTTCCTGTATGGAAAATAAAGTAAACATTGTATTCATTTATAGTTCTTTTGTTTCTTAGCTTCATTTTTTGAATAATGTCATAGCTTGATTTTTACATTAAATTGAATAGCGTATATTTTGAATTGATTGCGTTATGTTTTAATTTAAATGCGCTATGCTTAATTTAAATGCGTTAGTTTTTAAGTTGAACGGTAAAAGGTGTAGTCTTTGATTCAATAATCAGTTTCATTATTATGACATCCTATGGCAACTAATCTTGAAGTGATTCAAATCATAAAGGTTTACAAACAAGCTATAATAAATAGTTTTACATGAAATGACACTGACTGCAAACAGAATTTACCAGAAAACTTGAAAGTATGAACTGTATTTTGGAAATACCATCAACAAGCCATTCAACGTTCTGGTACTATTTAGATAAATTACAAATGCAATCTTACGAAGATATCTGAAAATAATTTAATGAAGAGCTATCATTATGAATAGAAGTGCGAGAGGTCATAAAAGACAAAAGAAACTAAGAATTTCGAACTTACACAAGATTTTTTGATGAACTCGAAGGTTTTTACATGAGATGCATAAGAAAGTTTTCGAAAATATTTTATTAGTGCATAAGGTTACTTAGAGATTGACGTTACTGATAGTTTTAGAAACCTCGAAATGATATTTGGCACGAAATGTCCATGTATAATTTTTCTGAAAGGAAACTAGCAAAATTTAATTGAATTTGAATTACATTTTCATAATTTACTTCAAAAATATTTCATCTGTAGTATATTTATGTTTCAAATACAACAATAACATTACTTAATACTTTGAAATCTCTTAGATTTATTTCATTTGAACCCTTAAACGAATCCCCTCTTTTTGAATTTTTAAGTTCTGACTAATTAGATATCCTTGATAAATAGGTTTTCTGATTCACCAACTGATATTGGTGTTATCTTAGATAAAATATTTCGGACTTTGGATTTTGATTCTAAAACTTAAATGCACAGTTATGTATACTTAAATCTCTTTAAAACATGGTCCAAATAACTTTCTTAGATACATTAATCGAATGCAAGTTTTTAATGTATTGCCAATTAATTGCCGTTTAATATGACAACTTCAAGATTTAGGTTGTTTCATCAAACTGATTAAACGAATGATAAATGTTTGTAATTACATTTCAAAGTCAATGCAAATAACTAGAAAAATGAAAACAGACCATTTTTGAATTTAGCATTTACCCATTAACAAACTATCTTTTTCAATGCAGATGTTACAAAATGTTTCTAATTTTTACTGAATTAATAAGAACATTTTTTAAATATTTTCACAATGGAAATATACGCAATATAATTCTAAGAAATTTATAAATTGTTTTTACACTGTAATCACACCGAATGAATTAAACATTAAATCAAATTAAATAAATAGCTATGTTACAAGCAATAAACGTTAATTTTTTAATAAAATTAGTTTAGTAAACTGCACTTTATTATATTTTTGGTGAGAACTTCTCACAAAAATCAAAAGGCTTTCTCAAAAGCGTCCCATAATTGTCGCGTTCCAATTTTAAGAATGAGTAAATTTCCTTCATGAGATTCTAAAGATAAATTGGAATTTTGTCATTACATGGTTATATTTGTCGTAATGCCTAGAGGACTAATAGAAATAACTGAATATATATTAGGCTTCTTAGAAAGCAATAACATCATTTCAAAAATTGAAATTTCATCAGAAAATACAGTTGCGTCAAAAGTCTTTGCAAACATGTCAAAGAAATATGTAGTACATTTTAAGCAATATATCCTTACAGCACTGTAATGCAGATGTTTGAAATTTTAACAAGCTATTGATAGTTAGGATAGCTGTCTCTACTTGCAATTACAGAGCCATTGATATGGTAGTTGTCTATTAAAAAGCTGAGAAAAATTCAGGCGATAATCTTAATATTTTATTGCGATCAATTGCATACGGTTTATGGAAAAAAAAATTGGCCGTCTAAGGGCTATGGAAGTAAGCCCCAGAAACCCAACTCCAATAGATTAGCTTTAGTAGAGGTGTAAGTGGGTCACTGAATGTTGACCCAGACCCATTTGGAACCTCAGCCGAGCTGACCCAGACCCAATTGGACCCACAGCCGAGCTGACCCTGACCTATTTGGATCCACAGCCGAGCTGACCCAGACCCAATTTAAATTATGTCCCAGTTTCACACAAAAAAAGTTTCTGATTAATATATCTAATAAACAAACATGAATAACATTGCAAAACTAATCTATTCTTCTATTGTTTACAAATGGCGCTGTTTTTAGCGCAAACCAAGTTTTTTGCTTGTTGCAACCACAACTTATGCTTCAAGCGCATCTGCTCGAAGAGTCGCTCTGTCCTTTTTCTTGTTCAAATGCCCAGCAACAGAGAAATGACGCTCAGACTCGCTTTCTGAGGCTTGAATAAAAAAGACTTGAGCAGCACAGTATCCTAAAAAGAGATACTGTGAAATGTTGTCTTTCCTCCAAATTAGGGGATTGAATAATCCAGATTAGGGATCCACACATGCATCAATCTGTTCTACTTATTTCAAGTTTACAAAAATTCAATAGCTCAAGTTTGAATCCACGCTTGGAGTAGTGAAGTTGGAGGTTTGGCGCATTTGACAGAGCGACCACATCACCCTGTTGACTTCGAAATGACGCGAGGGATACACTTTTCGAACTTCAGGTCTAATTACAGCTTCAGTTATTGGGGAGGATGATGTGCTCGCAGACTTTGATAGAGTCTGATCATCTTGTTTATCAAACGACTGTGCTAGTGTATCCAAGTTTTCCATGGCCTGTTGCAATATCGTCTACCTATCAATCTGTTCAGGAATGAAATTAAATTTCTTGAGAGAAGGGTCTTAAAATGTTCCAGTCCAGCGTAACATGGTAACTGAGTTCCACCACTTCCCATCAACGGACTGAATAAAGTGTTGTTTAAGACCACTAATAATGGGACAATCTTCAGTGACTGGTGCTAATAAGTTTCTAATCGAATAAAAACCAGGAGCAACATTCTGAACAGTAGTGACGTGGCTAAACTCAAGCATATCGAAAACTGTGTTTAGTGGTTTCAAAAGACGTCAATAGCCTCGATTAACGAAGCTTTGCTTCTCTCTACCAGCAGAGGGAGTAATGCTGACGCAATTTTCTTGATGGAATGAAATTTTTGGGGTAAATATGGGTAACATAAATCTTAGTTGAACAAAATTTAAAGATATACATGTATGTGACAATTATTTATTGACAATAATTACTTTACAGATACAAAGTTCAATTTGTGCATTATACAGCATTGATTTGACCCAATTCAAAATTATGTTAACAGACTCAGACCCAGACCCAACTACACAAAATGTGACCCAGACCCAGTTTGACCCACGTATACCTCTGAGCTCTGGAGTCTCACAGATGACGAATTGTGCAAATAGACACCCCTGAAGTGAACAAGCTTTAGAACAGCTGACTTGTTGAATTACTAATATTATTAGTGAGCAGATTTAAAGCATTGCCCGTAACATTCCTGCAAGTTTCATCCAAAAACTACATCCAAAACAACAATTAAATACATTTTAGTTTCCCTTTGTTTTAATGAATATTTTGGTGAAAACAATTGTCCAAGACCGAAACAAAGCATCATTGGCAAGGCTTTATTAGATTTAGGCAAATATATTAAGAATGCTTTGCCTACATTGAATTTTACTCATTGTCTAGATACATAATTTTCTCTGTTTAGATTGTTACAGAATTCATAATCATTATGCATGCAATGGTTTGTCACAATATTTATTAAAAGTGGCAGGGTAGCATATTTTTCGTTTTAGAAACATAAATACTGGTGTAATTATTTAAATAAGGTAGGTTTTTGCTGATCGTAGTAAAATTTATGTCGCATAAAATTGCATTAACATTTGCAAAATACGTGTTTACAGTAACATTATATGTAAATGTGAAAATTTTACTTATGCACATTATGCGATGCATGCTTAGCTGCTAGATTTCCCGTATTTGAAATTGTAATATTGTCATTTGAAACCATGTCTATGGAAGATTTAGTGAAGGAACGGTTTGTATCTTTAGCTACCGCAGATTTGAATGAAAAGCTCAAAGATCTTTCGATTCAAAAAATAGCTACAGACAATCTTAATGATTCCATTTTTTGTTCTCTTCGACTTACAGGATTCGACAATGCTGGCCATGTTGTATTCCTCGATGATCTCTTTCATGACAAAATCAGATTTGGGAGACGGCATTCTCTAGCAAATCTCAACGTCCTGTTAAATTTACTGGAAGAAAAGGCGTTTGAACTTGAAATTGATGATCATGTACTTATATCGAAAATCAATGACTGCATTTCAAATGTAGATACTTAAATAGTCATGATTGTAATTCTTTTAAATCACACCATTCCATAATTAAAATGACTAAATATTAAACTTAAATAAATTGATTATAGAATTGAAATCTGTGAAATTAAAAAACTGTTATCAAATATTTGTCGCATCCGGAAATTCTTAGGAATTTTTCCATTAAAATAAACAAAGACTTCCAAAAACAAAATAGCTTCATTTCCAAGTTATGTAATCACCATTACATCTAATAATTTTACAACACATGTAGAGTCTATTCAGTTCATCCTTGAATTGATCTTGGGGAACTTGTTTAAACCACTGCAGCGAGGCAACTTTGATATCATTAGCACAAGTGAAATTCTTGGTGGAAGCGGTTTTTTGGTCCTTCAAAATGCACTTGTCAGATGACGTCATGCCATGCATGTGAGATGATTGCTTAAACAAATCGACTTTCCTTTCGGTGAAAAAATCAGCAATGTATTCAGCAGAATGGGGGCAAGTGTTATGATCCTGGCACCACTACTTGCAAAGCTTTGTTTGTTTGAAACGCAATTTTTGCCAATTTTCCCCTCCGTGATGGGCAAAGCGTACATAACTTTCACTTGTAATGATTTATCCACATTCTGCTACCTTGAGGTGACATTTGCCATCTTCTGTGAATAGAAACAATAGCAGAGCTTTACGATTTATAAGCTTCGGGATAATGGTTCTACACTTAGAATATAATTACTACATACAATCTTTCAATGCACGTGTGTGTTAATAATATATCATTCAACTGGTGATTGGTTGAAAGCGAGGAGTTCTATTTACGAACTCCTCGGTTGAAAGGCTAAATGATATGTGATTGATGGGTGATTTTAGGTAGATTTTATACATAAACATCACTAATTAAATACTTGACAGTTAAATTCCTAAGACTTTCCAGACACACCAAATATATTTCATATGCTTAGACATAATCTAGGAAAAACAACGACGACAACAACAAATAATAATTGTGGCATCGGCATGGAAATCTGCGTTGATAAAATGCCAGGATTTGCTAATGTCTCAATATATAATAGCCTGACTCCAGAGCCAAACGAGCCTATTCCTAGTAAAAGTTAAAGGTAGCCGGGAGATCAGGCAAGGGAAGGGTGCATGGCCACACTCGGCTAACTCGAAACAGAGGGCTTTTTTAGAAAGAGTCATTTTAGATGGAGTACTAATATAAATGGAGAAAGAAGCCCTAAAAGTTCTTCGGTGCAAAGTGTACCCTACGTGCTTGTAAGAAAAGAAAACAGGTAATGTATCAACAAAACGTAGCACTAAAGCATATCGTAAACACTAGCAGGTGCCTTGTGACCTTTTGCATGGCAATAACTAAAGCCAGAAATACTGCGTGGCAGAAATTTTAAACATTCAAAAATAGCACAGTTTGTCTAATCATAAAACGTCATTCGAGAAATTTACAAATTCATTAAAATAGTGTACAATTTAACATTTAATAACTTTGAATTATTAATTACGAAATGTTTGTTAATGCAGAGGGTGATGCCACACGCCCCCCTAAGCTGGGCTATTTCTAGTCCACCAATTTGATAATGTCCGGCTGTGTGAGCGGCTGAGCGTATTTTAAGAGTGAGACAGCATGTTGATCGCTCCAAGAAAGAATATCGGAAAATTCAGAAGCACGAGTTGCATAACAAATAGATTCCAATTCAGTTGTCAGAGTTTTTGTAAATTTTTGTTGGCTCTGCTAATACTTCTCTGAGTGTAGAGTTTTGATGAACTCGCCAAGACTTGGTGTACTTATTCTCTTCAAGTAGCGGGATGTGTACACGACGTGATTTTGTGAGCTGATCTCCATGCCAGTTGTATGATCGCAGTATGGATGAGTGGGCTCATTATACAATAGTTGTTTTCAGTTTCAATTGCTTCTTCCACAGAGATATTGGTTGTCAGTGTAATATCCAATTTGGCGATACCTATGGAAAAAGGATAGTTCACCTGTGCGCGAACTATGTGCTTCCACAGGGTATCTGAGTTATAATGTGGACGGAGACGTTCGATTGTGGTATCAGATAAGACAAGTTTGGAGGTTGTACATTCGACATCGAACGCAAGCTGTGAGTGTGGCGTGAGTAATAGAGCCGATATCAGTTGTTGACCATGCTTCTGTGAAACAAGTTTTCATGTATGATATGCTATCTGATTCTTTGATGACGTTATATTGGCGATCTACGATGGTCACATCAGCAGGAGTGGCTTTAGCAACACATATAAATTACGTTGAGACATCGGTTTTGACCCACTCAGGTTGTGGCGGTAATATTTCAGCACCGAGTTTCTCGAGGTTATTTTCTTCGATAATAGCTTGGTGACATGGCGTTAGAGGTATATCAGTGGAGACCATGATGTCCTCATTTATCTGCAGCTGCTGCGGCGATTGAATTGTTTGCTCTAGGATCTCTATAGGGATACATTTAGAGCCATACTTGCGGTATTCCAGAATAGTTGTTAACATATTGTAGGAACTCTCTGGATAATATTTGCTGTGATAGTTGAACAGAATTTCATTTTTAATAACTAAGAGGCATTTACTAGACTTGTCGTAATAATTGAGTGTCAAATGTGGTTGACGATGAATGAGATGTGTCGATGATAGAGGTGCATAGGTATCCGAAAGTGAGAACAGTTTTGTGTCGCAGATAGCACCCCACATGTATTTCTTGCAGTTGTTGGAAAGCATGTGAATATCTTGTGACGCAATAGTCAATTTGTTGCTGATCAGTGTTATAGGCAGTGAGCCGAGAAGATATTCTTTATTAATGATGCAACTGTAGTATTTTTCAAAGAGATTTGCTGGTTTGGCTTGTTTTCCTTGTGATGACATGCGAAGTGACGTTCCGTATAAAAGCCAATTCTTCAATTTCATTGAGATAGGAATGACGGATATGTCGTGGGATTTGCTTTTGCGGATGGAGTCGCGAGTTTTATGAAATATCAGGAATTCCAGTGTGGGATCTTCAGTTAAGTAAATCGCAATTAGCCAGAGTGCAGATTTTGCATTGATATCCTGTGTTTTTTTTGTACTCGGTGAAGATTTGAATTTTGTCGGATTTCAGGGTTGCTATTTCCTGACGTAAGCTTTGGTTTTCGAGTTGTATCATGTCAAATTGTTTACAGTTTTCAATTTGAATGTCTTCCATTTTCTGTTTTAATGCTTTGATTTCGGATTTGAGGGATTGAATTTTCTCGATCAGTTCGTCTTGTGGGAGAGTTTCATACTCTGACTGGGGGTTAGATTGAGATGTGGGAGTCACTGGTTTTTTACTGCGGGTGTTTGGCATTTTCTTTTTTCATAAAACGGTGCCTGAGGGGCTCGAACAGATACAGCTTTCATCGATGGCGATCTTTGGTGGAGAAGTTAGGCTTTACTAGTCAGTAAAAAAATTTTCAGTAATTTCAGCTATCAGCAGTAAGATATTTCAGCAACGCAGGTTGTTCTGCACTTCCAAACAAATAGAGTCTCTGCAACTTCAAGTAATTTAGCTCATTCTTTGGTTGTGTTTCTTCTTCTAGGATCCCTTTCACAGTGGTACTGTTAATTGTAAAATGTACTTAAGTTAGAAGTGTCCTGCGGTGGTCGCCATGTGGCATCAGCATGGAAATCTGCGTTGATAAAATGCCAGGATTTGCTAATGTCTCAATATATAATAGCCTGACTCCAGAGCCAAACGAGCCTATTCCTAGTAAAAGTTAAAGGTAGCCGGGAGATCAGGCAAGGGAAGGGTGCATGGCCACACTCGGCTAACTCGAAACAGAGGGCTTTTTTAGAAAGAGTCATTTTAGATGGAGTACTAATATAAATGGAGAAAGAAGCCCTAAAAGTTCTTCGGTGCAAAGTGTACCCTACGTGCTTGTAAGAAAAGAAAACAGGTAATGTATCAACAAAACGTAGCACTAAAGCATATCGTAAACACTAGCAGTTGCCTTGTGACCTTTTGTACGGCAATAACTAAAGCCAGAAATACTGTGTGGCAGAAATTTTAAACATTCAAAAATAGCACAGTTTGTCTAATAATACGTCATTTGAGGCATCTACAAATTCATTAAAATAGTGTACAATTTAAAATTTAATAATTTCGAATTATTAGGGTAGGTAAAGGAAGACTATAGAAATTGCAAGAGAAGCGCTAAAGCAGAGATTAGTTGCAGAAGCTGAGAAACTAAGAAAATAAAGGGCAAGAGCAAAGCAAGCAAGAGACAACATGAAATTTGAGGCCCAAGAAGGAAGATTCTACAAAGAACTAGATGCAGAAGAAAGGCTACAGCTAGAGCAGGCGAGGATGGAGTAAGGTTCTGGGAGAATATATGGGAAAGTGAGGAACTAGAGATAGAGAGTGAGCAGATGCAGAAGGAGTTCAGACAAGAAGAAGAAGTAATCACAACTGCAAAGCTGAAGAAGCCTCTAAAGAAGATGAATAATTGGAAGGCGCCAGGCAAAGATGAGGTACATGGGTATTGGCTGAAGAAGTTCACAAGTGTTCATGAGAGACTAGCAGTAGCATTGGAGGAGTGTGTGGTGAGTGGGTGTCCAGACTGGATATTAGTGGGAAGGAGACTTCTGATACAGAAGGACCAAAAGAAAGATAGTGAGGCAAGCAACTTCAGGCCAATAACATGTCTGCCAACAACGTCGAAATTGCTAACTTCTGTGACTTCAAGTAGGCTGGCATGTTACTTAGAACAGAACAGGTTGATACCAGAGGAGCAGAAGGAATGTAGGACAAAGACGAGAGGATGTAAAGATAAATTGTTAATAGACCAGGCAGTAGTGGAGAATTGTAGAAGAAGGAAGACAAACTTAGCAATGGCATGGATAGACTACAGTAAGGCATATGACAGCATATCACATAGGTGGGTATTGAAGACGCTAGAGACCAATGGAGTTTCATGGACATGTTTTGAGTTTCTAGAGAGGGAGATGAAAAAGTGGCAGACTGAGATCAGGGTTAGATATTATTTTTAATATTTCACAGAATTTTTGAATAGTCTAGGTTGTCAAGATCCTTTATTTGTGGACATTTCAACAAATGAAAATATTTTTTCTGCAGAAATTCTCGGAATATAGCTGTGGCATCAAACCCCTTGAAAAGAAAGGAGGCTTAAAGTTTAAAAATGCACTTAAATTATCTCGTTTTACAATACCCAGAAGGTGTATTAAATTTGAAGTTTAAACGTTTGCCCACTTTTTAAGGCAATCATTGATATTTCTTCTGCTACAATCGTAAATCTAAGCAGTCCCAATTAAGTATTTTGGAATGCATGTTCAAGTAATTTAATAGAGATGTTTGTCTTTGCTTACATGGTCAGAATGGACACGTCACAAACGTTTCTTCTCAATCTAATTGAACTTGATCAATTTCACATGTTTTTAATTATTTAACGGTTGAACTTAGTGTATGGTCTTTAGTTTTCAAGAAAAATGCGAACAAATTAAATTACGTAAAAGAGATGTTTTGTTTGTAGCCCCCAGGCGTTATAATTCAAGCTATCATTGATACTGGAGCTGCCCATTCTGTTATTTCCGATACCTGCGCAAATTCCATTGGAATTACTAGAGACGACTTACATAAGAAAAATTTCCGATTGATATCAGCAAGTGGTGATTACCTAAATACAAAAGGTTATCTAAAAGATATGAAAATTTCGATTAAATGTCAACAATTTGAACATGATTTAATCGTTGTTGATACAACAAATTTTCAATTACCTTATCAAGTAATTCTCGGAAGAGATTTCTTAGAGGAAAACCACTGCATCATCAACTTCGAAGATAACACCATCACAATCAATAATGAACCTTCAATTCGTAAAGATTTATACACTAAAGACAATGAACTAAAACAGTTTTTTATTACTGAAAAAACATATATTGACTCATTTCATTGGAAATTAGTTAAAGCCAAATCTAAAGATAATTTAGAAGGNGAAGATAACACCATCACAATCAATAATGAACCTTCAATTCGTAAAGATTTATACACTAAAGACAATGAACTAAAACCGTTTTTTATTACTGAAAAAACATATATTGACGCATTTCATTGGAAATTAGTTAAAGCCAAATCTAAAGATAATTTAGAAGGGGATTTTATGATTAATAACATTTCCGGTTATAATTCCAAGAAATTGATACATTTATCAACAGTAAACTACGTCCGAAATGGTGAAATAATAGCAGCTTTGTTAAACAAAAGTGAAAATCCTATCACATTAAAAGCAAATCAATTAACACTATACGCACTGCCTATATGTACGAATATCGTCAAACGACGTAATTGTTTATTAGTTCAAGACGACAAAGCTACAACAAACAATGACGTCAAGATACCCGAAAATACGCATTCTCATTTATCTGATAAAGAACGAAAAAATTTGAAAGTGTTTTTAATTTTGGCACAATAAGTGTAGGAAAAGCGGTTGGTGAATATCACCATATTGAAACGACATCTGAAAAACCTATTCGTCAACAAGTACGCTGTATTCCGGAACAACATAAAGAGGAATAGCTCCGAACAATTACAGAATTGCTTAACAATGGAATCATACGCAAAAGTAATAGCCCATACGCATCTCCTATAGTATTTGTTATGCAAAAGGGTAAATCCAGACTTTGTATTGATTTTCGCAAATTAAATGATATTACAGTCAAAGATGCATGCCCACTACCTA
>CABFPE010000144.1:674215-695911 GCA_900660155.1 Hofstenia miamia | reverse complement strand
ATATATATATATATATATATATATATAACAGTGTAGCCATGAGCGCCTAAATAATCAACACAAGCTGCATTTCCGTTTGTTCTTAGCAATTTTAATTTAGTACCAGATTATTACTATTACAATATAAATTTAGTTCTACGAAAAAAAATCTTTTATTCGCTTATTTATTGGCGTGAATGAAATTCTGAATGCCACTTCAAATTTAGAAAGCGCCTCCAGACATGAAAACTTTGTTCAGCTAATTTACAAGTGATGGTTCAATCGACAACTGAACACATTTTAGATACTCGTAACAGTGAAGAATGACCTAATAAAGTCAACTTCATAATTTCATCCACACGCGATGCCACATTCATTGAAGCTGATGGTTGTGAAGACTCAATTACACAATAAAAAACTACTTTTCAACCTAGTGGAGATTATTAATTTTAATTTAGTGATCGTGCTTTTGTTTTTATAAGCAATGCCTTGATTGATTTTCCACAAAATCATGGAATATTTCAAAGGATCATCATGAAGAATTCAACTCTGGAAAGCAACACATTCAGGAGGAATTTAAATAAAAGCTTGAATTAGTTGTTGATGTGCCGAAACAGGGATTTGGTAACACTTTTGACGGCAATACTGCAATGAGATTTTTTGATAGCTAATACATATCATCTCAAACAACCGGTACAGATAAAAAATTAATTGAAAGATGTTCCACAATTTTAAAGGTCACAAATTTTTCCTACAGAATCAATTGTGTAGTAATTTTCATAAATTTTGCTTGGAAACTGCTTAAATGTACGTTAACTTATACTGTTGATATTACATGCCTGTTTTATTACATGAAGTTTTATTACATGGGGCAAAAATTGCTGAGCATTTTTTATTACCAATAGAGAGTTTATCTGAGGCAGCGCAGCAATTGCAGAACAAAAATATCAGAAAATTTAGAGATTACCATACCAGAAAAACCATTACTTAAGTATGAACTACAACTTATACCATCGCTTTATTTTATCTTCCGATCCGTATTTAGTCTTTAATTAGCCCACCTCAACTAAAAAATCTTCAAAAATGACCCCTATGATGAAGTAATTAATTATTTTAAATGCTGGAGAGAGTAATCTGTTTCAAGAATTAACTGAAGACCAATTTAATGATATCAAAACGGATTCAGAAGAGGATATGTCAGAATATATTGGTATATATTTCTTAAATACATAAATACTCATGTATGTACTTTAAAAAATTAATTTCATGTTAATATTCTAACTAGCTAATAAAAGAATTAGGAAATGTAGAAAATCTTAATTTAGTATACCTTTTGATTATTTCAGAGATGTATTATGCATGAGAAAAATGCAGCTTGTGAGCTTTGCAAGGGTAGTGCGCAATTATTTACCTATTTAATTTTACAAAATGCAATAAAATGGCACCAAGCGGTAGCTAAGAATAGTATAATGTGATAATATATATAATTATCTTTCACATAAAAACAAATCATGAGTCCCTACGAATTCCTAGGATAGTGTAATCAAGGCTTTATCAATGAAGAAAGCTTTTAGGACTTATTTCACACATATTTTTAATAAAACTGAGTAATTAAAAATGTCTTTTTGAAAATAGGAGTTAATAATATTGGAAGTCATATAAAAGGCGGAAAAAATTGCAGTTTAAAAATTCCAGGGAAATATCATGGTATAATAATATAATATGATATACGATATTATACATTTTAGAGAGGTATAAGTGCAAATATTATTAAAAACTGATCAAATTCATGAAATATGATCACTCTTCTATATATTTGGCGAAAAAATGCGAAATTAGAAAAATTTAAAATTGCTTTATCACACGTTTTCGGCAACTCGGACCACTGTGCGTCGTTTCTTTATGGACCGTGTGTGTAAACTGAAATGTCTAGTTGTTAATTGTCATTTTTAGTTGATAAACTGTCATTAATTGTTACATGTTCTAGTACCCGTCATGGATAATACTTGTAAATAATACATGTTTGAATTTAAAATATTAACTCTTAGGAATTCAATATTGGTATAATTTAATAGGAAACTAGTAAACTTTGAATAGCAATTTAAAAACAAAAATTTTAACCTGATTAATCTTGCATTTTTAAAACTTGCCTAAGTAATCCGGTTCTTAGATGCTAATAAACATGTAATAAGTTGTTAATTATTTGAATATTAAAACAGGCATGAATGTATTTATATGTAACAAAATAATTATAAATTTCATACATATAAATAGGCTTTTCTATATTACATATCCTTAGTCTATTGGGGTTGTCCCCTTTCTGCTCTGATAAGGTGATAGCAGCCAGGGTTTTGACGTATACATATATAATATTATATGCTGAACAGACATCTTTTGGTCTTTGGATTCAGCATTGGACTAAGTCATCGAATTGGGCTTTGCCTCAGAATGAATCCCCAGATTAACTTTCGGTCCTGGTTAATGTAAGACCAGGATTATATCTAACTTTGTGCAATAAATGCTCAAATATCATAAGCGCATAACTTTGGTAACTTAGTTTACTCTGTATTTCTTTGAATTTTTTATATAGACCTCAATTTTCTGAATTTTACTTTGTTTTAACAAAATTTTACACGCGTACTAAATAGGAATATGTAAATCACCGTACCAATAAGGGTTAATCCTGTAAATTGCAATATTTAAAGTTTCTATCAAATATAATATTCAGCAATAAGTATTAAGTTAAAATTAAAATCTACATAGTACTAGTAAAACAAACTAAAAATGTATCCTTGCATTATTTTGGTTTTAAGTTTTTAATTCTGCTTGCCGGTATTTATTTGTGCACATTTTTAAATTCCATCAATTAATAAACACTTGAATCTCTCATCTATTTCCCTGGCCAAAAGTATGCATTCTCACGATACATTTTCCAATGCAATTAATAATTCCATAATAGAAATAACACTAAGACTTCTATTACATATAGTGTCAGCACAATTTTACTTACACAGGTCAGCAAAATTGTACTAACACATCCAGGTCAGCATTATTGTTGATTATAGCATCTGCAGTTGTTGATGCTTTTATGTTGCAGGGAGGTACCATTTTGCAGTATTTTGTAAAGTGGTCCACTACAACTAACACATAGTTGTATCCTTCGTCATCTTTAGGTAATTCCTCTATATTGGTGTTAATGATATGATTTGTGTAGTTAGCAGTAATCTTTGCTAGGTTGGTTCATTGACCAGGGAAGCAGTCCATGTTGAGTAATATGCAGAATTACCTTTGTTAATAACGTCTTCTATTGTCTTTCTTAAGTAGGTGATGACAAAATTTTCGTGAACTGTTAGTTCAGTTTGATATACACCTTTGTGTCCCTGTTCGTGTATTTTTTTCACATCACATTTGTAATATTCAGGTGGCAATAAGATTCCTTGTGGTTTAACTAGCATCTAGCACTCTGCTGTCTGTAATTTTCCACATGTATTTGTGGTAGTATATGGTGGTCATTGTGTCCATGATGTAGGTTGGGTCTGTTATGCATTACATGATCTAATTGAGTATGATATCGTTTCATTGAGAGGTTGAGATATCTTCTGCTGTTATTTCCTCCTTTATCATGATTGATAGGAGTGGCAAGATGGGCCGGCCATTTTGATCTGTGTTTATATCAGATAGCTCTTTATATTGGCAGTTGAGTATGAAGTGGAAGTCCCTATTCTTTCTTTAGTTTTCGTTGGTACTGTGGCAGTGCTCTACAGGTGTCGGCATTTGTGTGCAATGTTTGATTGTAAAGTGGAAATTGTTGATATTTGATCCACAGGTGATTATGTTGGAGCGATCACCTGCGTATTTCTTGAGTCAGCACAGGGAACTGTTATCAGTTCATACCATGAACGATTTTTTCACCAATAAGAAAATGATGGAATTTTTTCAGACTCCACTAATGCCAGAATCTCTAGTTTGTTGACGCCATAGTTCGAATCACTATTCCTTAATTTTCTTCTGAACAATTGGATGGGTAGTTCTTCACCATTTTGTATTTGGCTGAGTGTGGCACCTATTGCTACTGTACAGGCATTGCAATTCAATACATAACGATCTGTTGATGTTGGCAAATTTAACGATTTAATTTTCTTCATCACGTTTTTTGAATGGTTCAGTTCTTCCTGATGATGCAATGTTCACTCAAAATCTTTAGTAAGTTGGAGATGCGTACTGTTTTTTCTAGCCAAATTGGGTATGACTAATGGTAGTAGTTTAGAAATCCCAGAATGTGTTGCACGTCTTTTTTGTTGCCTGGAAATTGAATTTCATCTATTTGGCATTGTCTTTTATTGTGATGTTTCCTGTCGTGATATTACGCTCTAAGAAAGTAACCTTAGATTTTGCTAATGTACATTTTTTAGTGTTTATGTATAACCCCGCGCTATATAGTAGTTGTAATATCCTCTTAACTTGATCCGCATGCTCTTGTATGTTTTGGGATCCAATGAGAATGTTGTCAATGTAAGCAGTGATCCCTTTTCCATTTTATATCAGCTACTTAGTAGTGTCTTTGTGACATAATGCTGAAATGTATTTGAGGCATTGCATAAGACATATGATCAATTCATAAGGAGTGATAAATGCCGTATTTGGCACATTGGCACCTCCCAATAAGCTTTGCAGAGATCCATAGTAAATAATAATTCGAATTTTACTGCATCATAGAGTATGTTGTCTACTCTTGGGAGAGGCTAGGCAACTTTCTTTGTTATATCATTCAATTGTCTGAAGTTGATGCATAAGTGGTGTTTTTTGCCTTGCTTGATGAACACTGTGAGAGATGCATAAGGGCCGTTGTTTCTTTGAATTATGCCATTATTCAGCAGATCTGATATGGTTTTAGCATACTGTTCTTGTAGCTGGGATGGCATTCTCCTGCATGGTTGACGTATGGGTTTCTCTGATGTTGTTTCTATGGCATATTCAACTCTGATTGCATTTCCCACACTTATCTCATTGTTGTTAAAGATTGTGGCATTTCGTTCTGAAGTGTTATTAATGATCTTTATTTCCTCCTGTGTTAGGTGAGGATATGATTCTGTAGTGAGTTTTGGTATGTTGGCTATCTATTGGTGGCTTCTCTGTTTGAATTAGCAGTATTGTATTGTTTTTCATGACACATTGCTCTAGAGGAATTGCCGTGATTGTGACATCTTTTGGACGTATTGATGCGTATTTGTTGGAGTTATTTAGAACAGCTCTTATTCCCTGGTTGTTCCTTAGTGTTGCGACATTGTTTAGGATTGTGATCTGGTTTGAACACACGCTGTATGCATTAGTGATTAAGAATTCTTCATCTAACAGCTGTTTGGACGCAATCTTTATTAGTCTCCAGTGAAAGGGCTCTAGTCTTAAATTTTCATACATTGTGAATTCAAAAGCATTATTGCCCTTTGTTGTGAGAGATACTGTTATGTTCTTATCCTCTTTGATAGTTAGTGTTCTATTTCAGTAATCAATCAGACAGTTGTTTTCAGTTAAGAAATCTCTGCCAAATATTATCTTGTACTGCAGTGGCTGATTTTGTGTATCTATGATATGAACGTCTTGATTAAATTTGACATTTTGGATTGTGATCAGTATATCTTTCACCATATCTTTCACATTAACATAATCACCTGAAGCGCTAATTTGTTTTGTGCACAAGTGTCTGCCATGATCGATATTGAAGCTCCAGTATCTACTGTTGCTTTCAGATTGCAGCTGTTGATAGTTATTGGTATCAAATTTCTTTCTAACAGATCTGTGGCTATCAAGAGTGCATTAGCACGTTCTGGGGACGGTGCCCTTATTAGTTTAAATCCTCTTCGGGATTTTTTTCATCTTCTATAATTTCTATGTCCTCTGCCATGTAAAAACCTTCATCTTTAATTGCGCAGACTATGGCTTTACAATCTCTTTTTATGTGACCTTTTTCTCCACATTTTAGGCATTTTACAAAGGAGTAATCAGTGGGTTTTTCTTTGATTGCCCTGTGAAGTGCTTCTTTTTTGACGAAAGGGCGAAGTTGTTGGTTTTGCTGTGGGGGTATCACGTGTTGGCAGTTGATTCTCTTATTGTTTTCTATTGTAGGTTGGTTGTTGACAGCTTTGTTGATGAGTGTTTGAATGTCATCATTGATGGAGGTAATCCAGCATGTACATAGGAATATAGATCCTGTTTGTAGTAGCATTCCTCTTCTTGTGACAGTTGTAATAGTCTATCTACTTTGTATATATAATTTATTATATTCTCGTCTTTCTCGAGTTTGCATCCATATAATTGCATTCTGTATTGCTTTCTGGTGCATTCATTATCAATTTCATTATTCATGCCTCTATTAATTTATCATAATCGGTTTTTACAGAGGCATCAAGATTAAGGTATACGTGTAGTGCACAGTCTTTTAAAAAGAGTGGTAACTGTGTTGCTCTATTCTGTTTGGTTCCGTTTTGCTGGACAAAGTATAGTAGTACTGCCCTTTCACGAAATGTTTGACCTTTTATATAAAATTTATGTTTCGTTGCTGCCGATGCCACAATAGATATGTAGAAAAGACCTAATGTACATCAAACAAATGATTTGAAAAATTTAGATCCTCAAATAACAACAACAAATATTCATGCAGAGCCCGTATACCCGGCCATTGCCCGTAGTATAGAAGCCTATGCCCGTACACTTTTGTCCATGCCCATTACAGGCCCTACCCCAGGGCATCTAAAATCGGAAATATTTCAGCATAAATATCAATCAAGAATAAAAAATTTACATTAAGAACAAAGCTAAAGAGCAATTACCAAATAAGCAACTAAGTTCAAACATATTAAAGATATTTTAAGTACATGCATATTCATAATTTCATAGATCGTGTAGTTTAGTGTAAATTTATGTTTCCGTAATTTTGTTCTGATGATGATTTTTGTGGTTTGTTCCAATATATATATATATATATATATATATACAAATTGAGATTAGTAGAAACTAAATCATTAAAAAACCGAAAGCCGCAAAATTTCAATATTTGAAATCTAAGGGTATACATAATTTATTCAGAATGGATGCGTTACTAATTACTGAATGAAGAAATAATCAATATTATAGAAAAAGTCAGTTATATTTTGGAGGATTAATTCTTCAACTTCTCATTTGTATCTATGTATACGATTTTCCTTATAAAGTTTCTTTAAAATTGCTTGCAAATTGTCAGTGTATATCTTCCGTGGGCATGATATTATCAGAGTGTGTTTAACCCTGAGCTACCAAATGCATTCATAAGGGTATAAATGGCTTTGTTTACAATTTCAACAATTTTCTTTTATAATAATTGAAAATCGTGAGATATTGACACTTCCGTTAGTAAATGCTTTCTTATGTAAAGGCGAAAAGTTGTGGTAAAACTATTGTTGTGTTTTTTACAATGTATTAAATAACCAATTATAACCAAGGTTACTTTGAAAGATTTTCTCAAACCATTTATATATATATTTGTTGAGTATTTGTATTATTTGACTCAACTCATTGTAACCCAAAATATTAGCATGAAATAGATCGCAACCCATTACAACCTTGATGTACATTACACAAAATATTATTCCTTACAATATATTTGTACTCTTCTCAATATTTTGATTTTAAAAGTAGAAACTTTTTTTAAAATAAGTTTTAAGCACCTTGATTATGCTTTTTCATGATTGTTTTTTTCCAAATAAAAACTAGATATTTCAAAAATAGGCCTCAACAAATTTGCAAAATTTATGAATTGTGACAATTGGTAATATTACAAGAAAGATACAATGCATGAAGAAAATACAAAGTATGAAGTTTTAAACCAGCGAAATACACTGAAACTTATATTGAAAAATATAACTCGCTTGTCTGTTTTCCAGCAGAGTAGTATCTGCCCTTTGAGATCTCCCTGATTGTCTTGTGTATGATTTATAGTGCTGAAAATGTTCCAAAACATCCAAAATTATTATGATATATATTGCACTTTTTCACAATTTTTATAAAATAATTATTTAAAAATTTGATAATTTAGGAAAAAAGAGTCAATAAATGCAAGACAGAACTGATATTTGGAGTAAGAATTGCGGTTCAAATACACAAATGGTGCATGAATGCTAAAAATCGGGTATGCTCACAAAAAGAAAGAGATAGCATGCTAGGAAAGCAATCTAATAATGAGTATTTTTGAAGAAATGTAAAGACAACTATACTTACTCATTACTTCATCAGAAGTATGATTGATGCTAGCGTAAAATTATATAAACCAAGTGTTCATAAGATATATTACCACGTGAAAACAGAAAGTGAGAAGTATATAAGCAAGGACGCCTTAACTGTACTTCCCAATAAGTCTTGGATTGTTGAACATCCTTGAGATAAAGAAAACGTCTTTTTATATTATCAGATACAGTAGATTCACTGAAGAATTTTAGGAATAATTGGTTTACCTCAAAATGTCAGGAGATGCATTTCACCGTCAATTATATGGTGGAAACTATTACATGGCAGTAGAGCAATTTGTTATTTCTTTCAAATTGACATAATCATTTCAACAAATGCTTCTATGTTTTCAGGAATCATACCAGCATAATCGGTGTACCAATAGCTGTTCATTGTGTTCTTTATTGATTCTGACAACAGAAGATTTTTTAGTTATTGATGATTTGTACATGTTGAGTGAATCACCATACGAAATGGACGTGTGCTTTTTTGTGGCTGCTTATAAACATCAATCAAAGAATATCAGTTCCGAAATAGAAGAGTTATGTGTACAGCTTTATTGGAAAAATTACAAATGTTTCGTGTTGACAATATCTTAACTTAGCCATAGAAACGATCTCTGATTCATATTTTCTATTTGAATCAACTTTAAAATTTAGTTTTCGTTTAATTAATACTCTGCTAAAGGCTCATTGTCTTCGAATAACAGATTCTCAGGTACTGGAATACAAGAAAAAAGTTGTAAAATTGGTGTAAATTGTAATTTTAACAGTTTGTATTTTTGTTTTCAATATGTAATTGATTTATTAATGGTCGATTTTAATTGATTTTAAATTTTAAAAGTGAGTTAATTATTACCCCTTCAATTAAATTACATTTTGAAACGTGATGCGTCCTGATTGGTTAAGGAGTTCATGGATATGAGAGAGACAAAGCTTGCCATTCTTGATTTCGAATTAAGTAAAAACAATAAACAAGACAATCTTCCAGGATGGGTAAAAATCATTTTATTCATTAAGTCTGAGCATTGCACTGAAAATGACATAAACCAACTTCTTTTGCTGCTTCACGCAAATCTAGTTTGAAATGGGGAGGTTTATGCATTTCTTAGAGTTCAACCAAGACTAGTTATATTACGGACAGGACATATTGGACTATCATTTTATCTTATATATACTGGATCCGTTTTTGTGAGTAGTTCTGGAGAAAATATAGCTTTGTACTGTAATATTTTGTATTCACTCTTAACAAACATCGTTATTGGTAACATAGCTATCAAAGTTTTCATGGGAAACTATGGTTTTTTATAGCCTTTCTTAAAATTCAATTTTGAATTCTTCCAAATACATTAATTGACTGCCAACTTTCGGATAGATAGTTACCGCGTTATTTCTATTTATGCCATAAAAAACAAGAAATATAATAATAATATTGATGCTATTATATAATAATCTTAGTGCAAATTAACTTGATAATTCCGGACTTATTGTAGAGTCACTCGGGGACATTTGAATATTATTTTTAAATTTGATCGAATTCTTACTTTGTAATTTGTAGTAATTACGTCACTTTGACGTTTGTTCAATAATTTTGAGAATAGTTTACATTGCTATTAATTTGTCCGCTCAATAATGTATGACATGTTGTTTGTTGCTCATTGAATTTGCGAGGGAACGTGATCATATCATTCGAAATTGTAAACAAAGACAGGTAATTATTGAAACTTTGTATAAATAGGGCAACCAATCTAGAAATTGAGCGAATAGAGTAATTCACCTCAATGTGTTCAACTCTCCTCAATATTTACTTTTTTCCTTAACCATATTGTTTTTATAATGATATTTGTTCAATTCACTGCAGCAATTTGGGAGTCCTGCTAACTGTGAACCAATTTGATGCATAGCTTTTGGACAGTTAGCAGCCTAAATCGTGGACCATATTAAGTTATGGCTAGGTATAGGGAAAATAAGACCCTTGTTCATTTCCTAAATGGACCAATAATGAATTATACACTGTGATGATACTATACCACCAGTTAATGTGAATGCACAGCAATTATGTGCTATTTAATAGTGAGCTGAGAAATAAGAACCACTTCAAGACTGTTATATTTGAATTGAGATAGAAATAAATAGTAATTAGGAGCTGCCACACACTCAAGTCACTTCGCCTGCCTTACTTCTCAAGTAGTCATCTCGGCTGTAAACCTAATGAATTACAAGTCATCCTGGATGAATTACCTAAACAGTTTCATAGTTATAGTGGATGAATTACAAATGTTGTTTGTTAGATCTATTATTGTTATTTTGCAAGAATCGTGGCTGTTCTATTAAGGCCTCATTGGTAACCTTCTGCAGAGTCAATTAGTTCTTTGGTAATGCCGCTATAGTTGCTAGCCACCAATTCTACATGGTGACCCTGACATGATCCTGAACAGTTCTGATGCTACTTACAGTCTAAGTGATGCTAGGAGATGTACTCCAGTCATGTAACCTGTATGCACTATGAAGGTGTCACATAACTCTCTTGATTTGTTTGTTTTGGTGTGATTAAGTCAGCTGGGATGGATTTCCCCTGACTTATCAGTTTCTATTGTCTCTGTTCTTGTGCATGTTGGAATTGTATCACCAATTCCATCTGGTGACCATACTTATACCACGATAATGTTGTTACTGTTCTGTTATCTACATTGTCAATCAGTTGACAGTGCTCCCAACTGTTGAGTTAGTTTTGCTATTTTTCTAAGAAGAGTTATATTCTTGTTACTTGTGGGAGTCCCCTGTGCAAGTGCTGGTAGCCTGAACACTACTCCTTGCACTGTTGGATCTTTAGTTAATTTATTGCTCCCAACTTCTCCAACTCAGATTTCTGCTGTGAATAACCATTGAGTATTAAATACTTGTAATGCTCCACCAATTCCTGCTCATCTGTTAACTTTGTCAGTGAACCCACCCTTTGGTTTAATCGCCAGACAATCAAGATTGAGCATTTATGAGATTTGTTATCTCAGCTAGTCGCCTCGTAAATGGAAGGTGAGAGACGTATCAAGGCTCTTCAAGCCAAGCTCAACACCCAGCACATCAAGTTTCAGAGAATTGAATAAAAGATGTTGGACTCAATCATGTAACTGCAACTCCAGGTCAGTCAGCTGACGCCTGCTAAGGAGGCAACCCCTCCTCCTATCTGCAAAGACTACATTACACATGCTGCACTAGATGACTTCAGCAAACAACTAACCCGTCAATTTGCTCGCATGTTGGAGGCTCACTGAGAGTGTCACTCTTCCACCAACTTGGACAGTGCTATCCCTCTGAGGTCTACTTCACAACCTACTATGAGCATCAACTGTGAACCAATATTCACCCAGTATCAACTTTATCTACCTTAGCAACCCCTGTTCAGCCTTTGGGAATGTGACAAGTCTCTTCAGTTCCCTTGAGTACCACTGTTGTACCATCTGCTTCCAAGCATGTTGCTAATGGAAGCCCATCTCTTGGTGCACCTTTCGGGTCAGCAATGTGTGGCCAGCCATTGTTCACCAGCTCAGTTCTTCCCGTAGAGCCTCATGGAGGCCCTTAATGTTTCAACAAGCATTCTGCTCTACCAAAATTCACTGGTCAAATTCATGCTGTCTCTCAGACCTTCAAAGAATGGTTCTTTCTATTTGAGTTGACCATGAAACAGTATCAAGAAACACAAGATGACACTGTATCGCAATTTCAATTATACCTTCATGGACAACCAGTACATGATGCTTGACAAAGGAACTAAATCTAATTATCAGCTGCTGGTAGGCTACTTCAGAGACCACTACAAGGCGCTTCATATAAAACATCAGTACAAAACCCTTTTGTGCAATATGTCCTTCCAAAAGGGTGATGACGTCCAGAACTATATAACACAAGTAGAGAGGCTCTTTCATTTGAGCAATCTATCGCCCAAGTACTCCTGGCATGACCTCTTCACTTACATCTGCCATGGATTTCCACCATCTATCTGCTCCCATTGGGAACTAAAGTGCAATCTGGAGGATGATCTGCACACAATAATACAAAAGGCCATCAGTGTTGCCTATCTAATGCATAATACCAATTGAATTGATAAAGATGTCACTGAACTGAAAACCACCACTGGCCTGAGCAAGCCTACTGCCAAGGAAGGTCCTTCATAAACTTGTGGCAAGAAGGACTTTGACATGTCCTCAATCAGATGTTTCATTGTAGACAAAAAGGCCACTTGAAAACTGCATGCACCACTGAGATCCAGATCCTAGTGGATGGTAATGGATTTCTGATTGATGATGAGACTGCCAACCCTGGCAGTGATGCTTTACCTACCACTGAGCCTTTAAACTAGAGGGAGCACCATCCCCCACCAAATGAGCACAGGCAATCCTTGCTATCACCCACCTAATGCGGAACAATGTGATTCCTGTTGTCATCAATGGAAGTCTTGTAAAAGCTACAGTGGATTCTGGAGCCTCTGTCTTGATAATTAGGAACGTGTGTTGCTCATCCTGGGCAACGATTTTTTTGAATGCAAATCTTGCATGATTGATTTCAGAAACAAAACAATCTCCATAAAGGAGCATGAGGCCACCCAGTTAACAGCAGTCCCTGAGGAGGAAATCTTCTTCAACTTAATGGAATCTATGTTTATCAAGGGTCATCACTGGACTCGTGTCCCCATGTTCTACTACCAACAATATAATGGAGATGTAATGATAGCCAGGCCAAAAGGAAACTGCCTGAGAGGCATCAACTTATTGCTAGATTTCTGCCACATTTGACATGGAAAAACCTACGTCACTATACTTAACAGCTCTAAATCTCTGATTCAGGTAGATGCCACTAAGCGCACAATCATGGCTGTGCCTGTCAAGTTGACTACTGTGTCAACAGATTGTCTACCTGTATTTATTATCAAGGGGAAAAGTATCACTTGTGCATTGATTTCCACAAGCTAAATGATATTATGATATAAGATGCCTACCCTCTCCCAAGGATAGAGGACCTTCTCTACAAAGCCAGTAAATACAAGTTCTTTGCATGCCTTGACCTGTGTAAGATGGCAGGTCCCTATGAAAGAGTTTGACATCCAAAAGACTGCCTTCATTACTCCTTACGGTCTCTATGAGTGGCGATACATGGCCTTTGGTCTATGCAATGCTCCTGCTACCTTCCAGAGGTACATAACAAAGGTGCTTAAGAACAATACAAACATTTTGGAGCTGGGTATATTGGCGCACATCGACGAAATCTTGTCACAAGCAACACCTTCACAGAACATCTAGATAAATTGAGACACACCCTCAAACTGCTCCAAAATGCTGGGCTGTGAGTCAATGGCAACAAATGTGATCTGGCTCAGACCAAAGTCACCTTTCTGGGGAGTGTAATCAAACCCAGCAAGACTTCAATTAAAACCAATGCAAAGGATTTCCTTGATCAGATAGACATGCCAAAAAGCCGCAAAGACATCCAGAGGCTTATGGGTTTTGTAAACTACTACAGGATGTTTATCCCTGAATAGGTGGAAAACCAAAAGTATTTCCCATCTTTTGAAAAAGTTGGTCGAATTTAAATGGACCTGGCGGGAACAGGAGAGTCTCGACCAAATAAAGAAGGAACTCAAGAAAATCCATTCTCTCAATACTCCCAATTATTTGAAAAGTTTCATTGTGAATTGTGACGCCAGTGCCATGGACATAAGTGGTGTACTTAGTCAAATCGTGAATGGTGTAAAGAGCCCTGTGCAGTACTTTAGCCGCAAGTTACAAGCTGCAGAGTGAAATTATGGAGCCACAAAGAGTGATATGCTCACAGTGGTAGAATAATTAAAGAAATTCCAATACCCTTTTGTGGTATGCACTGATAATAGCACTTTTGCCTGGCTCAAGAAGTTTTCCAACAACAAGTTGAAATAAGTAGCCAGGTGGATTGAGTTCCTCAATGATTTTTTGTTCAACATCCAGCACCAACCTGAGAAGCTCAACCTCAATGCCGACTACTGGATGTATCCTTCCCATTTATAAGTGTGATCTAAAGAAGCTGGTGGGGGAATGAATCCAGTTTGAATTCATTCCGTTAACAGAATATGTAACATTACCTGAGATCAATGCTGACCAGCAGGGCAGAATGATCTTGCCGATCCTGGTGTGAGAAGAAATAACCACTGAAGAAATAATATACCACCAGAAACACAACAAGGTGCTGTCCAAAATTTTGCACAGACTTGCAAATCCTCTTTTTCCAATGGATCCACTAACCAACAGATATTTCCTGAAGTACAACTGGCAGATCAACAAGAAAGGCCTCCTCTATGCTAAGAGCAGGAACAATTGGCTGTCTGTCCTGGAATACTATCGACATGATCTAGTTAGGTGAGTCCATGAGCATGGCCACTTGGGCATCATCCAAACGGGAAAGATATTTAACACAAGATATGTAATGATTGGTCTTAGATCCACAGTAATCAACACAATCGACAAGTGTGAGGGTTGCCTCTTGCAGAACACCAGTCACTTCCTGGAGCAGTGAGTGGCCCTCAAGAGCCAACCTGCCAAAAGGCAGAATGAGATCGTCCATATGGACCTTGAAAAACTCTCAATGATGTTCCCAAAGTATCATGATGTTAGTGCAGGCAAGTATGTAGCACAGCTAATGTGTGAGCTGCATCAGATCCACTTGACCATATGTCACCATATGGGTCAGTCTGTCATCTGGCAGAAAAGAAATTTCAATTGAAAACTTTATGAAGAGCTTCACAAGTATGGCAACAAGGAATTTGCGTATTTTCCACTTCCTGTCACTGACCAGAACTAAGTGCACAAGTTAGCCACCAACTGGCAGGGACCCTTCACTATCAAAAAGGTTCTAGATCACAACAAATACACTCTTAACAATGGAAAAGTAGTTCACTTTCTACAGTTCAAGACACTAACTAGCTCAATTGATATAGTCCTGTTCATCATGTATGCAGAGAGGAGACCTCTGGTTAATGCACTCATTCTTTACAACAGTAATATGTACGAGGGTATTGGAGAAGTACCATTCACACTTCATTTGAGAAATACTTTACCCTAACCAACCTCTGTCAATTCATCAATAAGTGGTATTCAGAAGTTCAATTGCATCAACATCGACTTCCCCAACTTACTGATAATTAATTTCTTAAGGGGAAACAAGGTCACGTAACCCAACACCATGGAGAACATTGAAATCACATACCACCTGGTGAAAGTGGAGAAAATCTGCCAAGTAATAGTGCTCCATGCAGAATTTGAAGACAAGATTCCTTAGCAGATTGAGATCCTCCACTTCTGAATGGAAAACTTTTTATAATCTACCTGGAGACATAAAGGCCCGTGTCAATTTATTAAACCAATATCCTGTCCATTACAAAAATAATCTACACTGATTTGCTCTTCTGCAAATGTATTCCATCCCACCAACTTGACGTGGATCAAAAACTTATTATCAACACTGCCATCTAATCTCAGATGCTAGAGATCATTGATCTGAACACGCCCACACTCATGAGAACCAGTGATCTGCACTCCAGCTTTGCCTTTGCTCAAAGTGCCGCAACCCTCAAGGAGATAAATGACATATGGCAAAACTTGAAAGCAGATCAGAATCCAGAAACAGAGTGGCCCATCTTGGAGATCAGGAGCCCATCATCACAGTGCCACCATTCAGTTAAAAGGATACTACATGAGATTCATCTGTCATATGAGACACAAGACTGCAAGAACTACAAGGAGCTACTCTTTTCTGAGTGCAATGTAGCAGATATCTTTGCAAAAGGAGCTATATGGGTTCTCACTATATTTTTAACCAAGACACCTATCCTCGTTCTGCCCATAGAAGCAAACACCAGGATTGCACTAGCTAAGAAATCACTGCATGAGATCGCGGTCTGCCTGCTTGTTTGGAAAGTTAAGAATTGGTTACTTCACTGATATGCACCACCATTGTCGCCAGGAAAATCAAAATGGTCCATGGAAAGATTTGAAAAGTTTTATGCCTGACTGGTGGGGTGGGGGAATAGTGTAATTGGCAAGATATCAATTATGACAATAAGTCAACGCCTTGGGATTTGCCTGTTGGACATAAACATTTTCTCCAACACTCTTAAAAAATTCATGTGGGGTGTGACAGCTGACACAAAGTTCGAGATATTCAGTCTACATGATGGCCCACTTTGCACGCAATGCATGATTGAGCGTCTCCCTGGATCCACCACCCAATTCAGAGAGGCCTTGAAGATAAATAATGTTGAGGACAAGTCTGAAATCTTTTTTAATCTAGAAAGACTTAGTTATCACGAGTGCAGCTACAATCAATTTATAGAAATAGCCAGGAAAGTGAAGAAAGATGATAAGATCATACCCATTACAATACTGGAACAGGTAATGAAAACCCCAGAGCAATTCTACCGAGAAAAGGAGCTACTCAACACCTCCGTAGTGCAGCTATTGCCGACAATCAGAGACCTCATTGAGCAGGTCAACATTGAGAAATTCGGAGGCCCCCTGTCACCACCAAAGCGATATCACAGGGGTTGATAACAGAGAAGGAAATGATATTGACCATCAAGCACTGCCCGGAGGAGTTAGCAGAAGATCTCACTATACAAGAACGCCTGCTCAGAGAATCAAAGGATAAAGACATCTTGGGCATGATGAAATGCTGCCTTATGGAAATGTTTACCAAGGAGGAGCTGGTGCTTCTACTATCACCAGGGCAATGTGTGTAACAATTCTCAAATTGACCAGCTATGTCCCCACAGTTTGTGAGGAAGATTCTGGGACACCATCATGTAAGCTTGTATCAACTACCCCGTCATGATTGGGACTGCCAGCCTACAAAAAGAGCTCAACTTTAAAGAACTGGAGAAGAGAGTGGAAAGAACAATCTTTTGTGCATCCCGCCGCCATGTATTGAGACACTGCCACTGATCCTGCCAAAGTGGAGAGTGAAAAAAGGGAAGAAAAAGACCGCCGCCCACCTCCCTGACAAGTTGAACTACGTTAGTAATAGCAAACACGCCAAGCAGTTGAGCCAAATGGATGAGTATAAAGTAATCTGCGACCAACTCATAGATGGTGAGAATAGAGAGCATGTTTTTATAGATGGAAAGTTGACAATTCACGATATCTTCACCAGACAACTACCTGTCTGTGAACAACTCACGGTGTTAGTACTTTTTCAGGCATCTGGCGACTTAATGTGGATAAACAATGTAGAGACCATAATTCAGTATTATAATGTGACCAAGTGCATCAAAATCATTTCAATGTTGGGGGCCGACGTGTCTGACCCTCCAGCAAGTCCAGGAGTTCTGCTCCTTGTTCTTTGATTACGCCACATGAATGGGTTCTTTATGGGAAGTTTTTGTACACTTCTACCCCTATACAACAATTGATGCCCAAGATGCGCATACTTTGGAAACAGACGCGCTCATGACTCTCATGATTGTGCTAAAGGGGCTCTGCTTGTACCAATGTTTTTACAATACCTTCACTTGAAGGCTAAACAACCTACACCATCACTGCCCCATGAGTACATTACATAGAATTTTAACAATAGCTTAGAAACAAAAAAAGAGGAAATCAACACTGTAAATGTAAGTATACATGTATAGAGTAAATAATTGTTTACTATATGGGTACATGATTAAGTATTCATTGATAAAGGAGACTATTATTGTATATGCGGCAAGGATTCAATTGCAGAAATTTTCGGACAACAGACTTGCAGTCAATTGGGTGACCACAATGAATATTCATTAAGGCCAACAATGATAGCCTGTCGGTTTGCATAGAAGCACGTAGCCATTGTCGGAGTTGGTGAAGCACTGAAAATGTGCTTTTGCATTCACAACTTGTGACTGGGAGAGTACATCCAATTTTTATTAGAAGGAACAAATTGGGAAACCTTGTTCGTTCACATTTCAGCAACGTCTTGGCCAGTGAAGATGGTCTGTCTTCAGGGCTAACTGCCTCCCATTTCCTTTCTCATTAGGCGAATTCCATATCAACTAATCAGGATTTGGAAGATCACCATGGTATAATTTAGCCATTTCCAATAGTTGATTTTCACTTTCTGTATTGTACAAGATACTCGGAATTAAATAAATCAACCGGGACGATTTCTGGGAAAGTTTGGTGAAACGAACAGTCAATTCTGATAATATGGAATCAAGAAGCAGGATAGCTAACGTTCGGCGATAGTAGACTTCTGGTGTTTTATCATGATGAAGTTGTCGCCTAGCTATTCGTGGAAGAGATTTTTCTACACCAATATGTTCTGCTATCCGACAAGCCTGATTATATATTTTGTTCAACTGATTATCAACATCAATTCGCAGCTCATTAATATCCTCTTTCATCGTTTCAATTTCTTGAAAGGCTTTCACAATGTCAATGCATTTACTTTGCAATTTCTTTGTTACCCCGTGAAGAGGATGAAGTAAACGATATAGGGACGCAACACCAACAATGAACCCAAAATCGCAAACAGAATTTAGAAGACTCGTTGCCTCCTTGTTATCAGATGACCATCCTGTCGTATATACATCGGAGTAATTAGCTATATTTGGATGTGTACCATTGATAATTTCAAGAGCTGTTATCATAAACGTCAAAGCTAAATAAAAATGTTCATAGGCACTGTCACGCTCTGTCCACCGTGTCTTACACAGACCAATAATCACTTTTCTAACTCGTGCGTCAATGCTACTTTGACTAGCAATATGTTCCAAAAGAGATTCTTTTTTGGGAGAATAGTTAAAAAGATTGCCATGTCAGTCATTGTGAACTACAGGGTGTTTACATGATGACACAATTGAAAGGTCATTGGTCTCATGAGATGGTAGAGAGACCATTAACCTTTTGAGCCAATATCATTTTCTCTGATGAGTCACAATTTGCATTATTTCCCGACAGTGCAAGGGTGTGGGTATGGAGGTGGCCTCAGCAAGAGTTTGACTTAAAAGACTGTAGTCAACCGTGAAGTATGGGGGTTTTTCGGTTATGTTATGGGGTGCAATTTGGAGTGAGGGCCGTTCAGACCTGATGGAGTGCAAAGGAAACGTCAATTCTGCGAAATATGTTTCAATATTACAAGAAGGGCTCCTGCCAATATTTTCAAGTGGTAAAATGAACAAATTTGAGTCGTTATTTATGGAAGACGGAGCTCCTTGTCACGCTGCTAGGGCAACACAAAATTGGTTGAGCCAAAATGGGATCAAGCAACTTTCATGACCAAGTCAGTCCCCTGATATGAGCCCAATTGAAAAGGTATGGGGCATATTAGACCGGAACCTACGCAAAAAGAAAGTAAAGCCATCTACTAAGCCTGAAATTTTAGGTTTATTGCATCAAACATGGCAAGAAATTTCTCAAGATGATATTCGGCAACTGATAAATGCGATGCCTAAAAGAGTCCTAGCATTAAAAACAACAAAGGGAATGTCAACAAAATACTAATTATTAAATTTGTGTCCATTAATTTTTTGTTTTGTTCAATAAAATATGTTTATCAAAATAAACAGTTTCTATATGTGTCTATTCTTTTCTGTCATATGTCTGTGTATATATAGTGCTTTATATTAGCTATACAGCTGACAAAATAAAGCTCGGAAACCCGTTTTCTTGTATTCTCAGAAATATATTAGTATTAGTAAATTCTACTCAAAATACCTGGTTAAAAGCATAGGTACTTTATGAGAATTGTGTTAAGTAAAAGTGATTAATTGACTAAACCTGTTGGTCGAGTTTAGAGCCAGGATTTTATTGAGTCATGCAATAACGCAATTTTTTACTAAATCTATTTTCACGCAATTTTGTGATTTAAACGCAATTTCAACTTAAATTTAGAATATAATAATACAAAATCGAACGTAATTTCCAAAATGCCTGCGGCGAGGCACCATTCAAACGCACAATATGGCGGTAAAAGATTGACAGGTTGAAAGGAGTGAATAAACGTTTCCCGCCATTTACCAGTAAGCATTTTTGTCGCATATAACAGCCAGTGTTATTTAAAATAAGATGCCTAAAAGTTAAGCTGAATGGGAAAGCATTCGGTCAATCTTTACCTGGCGGATCCTCACTTTGGCAGTACTCTGAGTCTGAGCCCGAAACTAAGATTATATGTCGGAGTTGCGTTACTGGCTTTGATTTTGATGCAGCAAACATTAAATTTCGCATTGACAAGCACAAAAAAGCAGTAAACACGCCAAGCCTATTCTTTCACCAGTCTATAAGAATGCACCCATGAGTTTTGTTGATATAGAACGGGTATTTTCAATGATGGCAGATGTACTCTCACCAAAACGACATTCATTGACAGAGCAGAACTTGAAATTTCTCACCAATATTAACTGGAACAGTAATGAAAATAATTGATTTTTGATTGATCGAATCTATTTTTCAACTCCTTTTCCTTCTCTTTTCACCCAATTTTTTCTCTTTTTTGTGCACTTTTTCGCGCATTTTTCGAGCCTTTTCTACGCAATAAAATCCTGACTCTAGTCGAGTATTTAAATTTATATAGAGTATTTTTTAGCTAAAAAATCTTTAAAAGTACGTGGTAAATTCACGAAGGGTTGCTTTGTAGGGGTTAGGTCAAACCAAAATTAATTAGTGTCATCTGCGAATGGTTGTAAAATAAATCGCATTCTCAGGGTACTAATTCAAATTAAGCGTAGAAAGCATGATCATCCGATTAAGAGTTAGTGATTACTAAAGAGTAGTGGGTCATGCAGTATTAACTATTCCAACAAGTGGGAAGAGTCCCCAGGCCAAAATTGAAGTAAGACATTCCCGCAGTGTGCTATTTGGTTTTGTGGTGATAACAGAAGAATATTACTCAAAGTATATGAGTTGGGCGTTTACAAGTTAAAGATAGGGTTAAGATATGAAAATTTGTAGTCATGGTTGCTAAATAAATCCTAAAAAAACAAAATTGTTAAAAGATTGGAAAGAAGGAAAACAGTATCACAATAATTTAATTCTATTTTTAATAAATTGTTATAAATAGGAACTGCTGCTAGAACGTTGTTCCACAATCAGCAGAACTAGAAAATTCAATTAGTAAGTTCTAGCTTTCTTTCGAGAAATAGAAGAATAAGGTCGTGTTGTACAAATCAGAGTTGCAACCGTGCCTGGTTTTTGAAGGCACGGCACAGAGTTGCAAAAATATTTTTTGGGAACGGCACGGCACGTGTTTTGAAAAATAGAATTACGCATGGCGCGGCACATTTTCATATTTGGCAACAAATATAGCTTTTAGAATTTTTCAAAATTTCTCTAGTAAATAAAGTGATTACAGCCAGTTTATTATGTCTTATAAGTAAACAAAAATTAGTAAATTGAAAATATATTAGCCAGAATCGCCGATCGCACAATTTCCATGTTGTTCACATGAAATGGGCTTATCATATATATATATA
>CABFPE010000144.1:647302-674154 GCA_900660155.1 Hofstenia miamia | reverse complement strand
GTTAATATTGCACTAGGTGAGAGCTACGGAGCTTTGAGAGTCTGAACTAGAGATGTGGCGGTTCATTAACTTCATACCGCACCGCACTTGTGCATTGTATTTTACCGCACCGAACCGCAAAGTTTTTTCCTACTGCGATGCACCTCAAAACCAATGCCCCTCACGAAACAATTATGACACATGAACAAATGCAGTACAAATGTGTACATTAATGCAAACCAAAAATAGACAATAAGACAACTACAAAGAACAAAAAAGGTTCTTATTTACAAACGTTTTTAATATTTTCAAAATGTTTTTAAAAAAGAATGGAGCCAACCGTCTCTGGCTTCAAGCGTTGTCGCCGTTTTTCAAGCAAACGACCTGTGTTTGAAAATAACCTTTCTGAAGTGGCTTCACTTGCTGGTACACCCAATAAAAACGTATCTAATTAACTTAAGCGAGTTTGGAAAATTTACAGCATTTTGACCTCACCATTTAATAACCTCATCACAGTGCATTATTGGCATATCTGCATATCTGACCGAGGACTTCGTAGGACAAGAAAACTCATCCAGTACGGACCTATTAGTTGTATTAATTAATTAACTAGTCAATTGAAGTTGATGTTACACTAGGCTATCTTACTCAAGTTATGATATAATTTATATAACGAATTAATGCATTGCTTTAAAGGACAATGTCACTTTTAGGCGCCACATCACATTGCACCGCACCGCCATCCATAAAACTCGACCGCTACTGCAATATACCGCGGTGCGGTGCTCCGCTACCGCACAACGCACATCTCTAGTCTGAACCGTACAGTTCACTGACAAATTTTAGAGATCTCCACTTATGTTGAATCCGTTTTTTCTAAAAGATGTTTGAGTTGGGTTGGGTCAGAAAACCGTAATGCTCTTGCACTTGTGACAAATACATCGAATTCAAAGTAACAAGTCAGTCACTTACATGTGTAATTGCAGTACTTTGCTTGCTAGTTTACTTTAATTTTTGGAAAAAAACTTATTTTACGCTAGAGTTTTAGAACACAATTATGTGTCCGGTTTTATATAAAAATATTGTGATCACTTTCGATAAAATTAATTGATATTTATTAAAAACAAAATCTTTATTTTTGAAAAAGTATTGAAATAGGGCTTGCTTATTTTAATTGAATGTATGTTAATCTAACAATATGAAAATTTAAATAAAGGTAAATAATAATTTTGNGATGTTTGAGTTGGGTTGGGTCAGAAAACCGTAATGCCCTTGCAGTTGTGACAAATACATCGAATTCAAAGTAACAAGTCAGTCACTTACATGTGTAATTGCAGTACTTTGCTTGCTAGTTTACTTTAATTTTTGGAAAAAAACTTATTTTACGCTAGAGTTTTAGAACACAATTATGTGTCCGGTTTTATATAAAAATATTGTGATCACTTTCGATAAAATTAATTGATATTTATTAAAAACAAAATCTTTATTTTTGAAAAAGTATTGAAATAGGGCTTGCTTATTTTAATTGAATGTATGTTAATCTAACAATATGAAAATTTAAATAAAGGTAAGTAATAATTTTGAAAAACTTTTTCTGCATAGATAAATAATGTAATATTTAAGCCATAAACTATAAACTTTGAAACATTAAATAATACGTAGCAGATTATTTGTTATGTACTAAATATGCCTTATGACTGTTCGACAGAAATCGCAAAATAAAATATGGAATACATCTATTAGCAATGATTTGAAATTTTGCAAAATGTCAAACAAGAATTATGTAGCATAGCGACGGGAACGAGAATTCGAATATTGCTATTACATTTTAAAAATTCGCGCATGTAATTTCTATGCAAATCTATTTCTTAGAATCGTTTATGTTATCAAACAGCTGCTAGCATAATGTAATACGAACGTTAAAATAGTACAAAAAGTTGTATTTCTGGCGCTGGTATATTCAATAAATTTTAGGCACGGCACGGCATGGATTAAAGCACGGCATGGTTGCAGCTCTGGTACAAATAAAACGTTTCAGAAATTGAAAGTTCTCAAGAAAGCAACAGTGGAACATTAGAACCACTGATATTGTACATTTTTCCAATATCATCATAGGTTAGGGCCTATGAGTGGAAATGTTGCATCTTCAGTTTGCGTTGAGTTCTCAACTGCATCTCTGGTCAAAGTAGTGCTGAGAGGGTGATGATATTACCTCCTGGTACAAGTTTTAGAGCACCCACCCGCATGGGTACTACTCCCAAGGGTAAAGAACAAAAATGTGAGTAAAACACGTGCATTCTGCAGAAAGACCATGTTATAAAAATTACTGCTTTCTTAAGGAAACTTCATTTGCAATTTTTTATTTCATCTTTAAAAACATTCTGAGAAGCATTATCATTGTCATATTTCTTTGTGACTGTACGTCTAAATGCACTTAAAAATTGGCAATCAATTAGGGTAATGTGGAGCTTAGTGGCAGCCATATTTGAGAAAAGTCCTCCCATTACATATCATGCAAGTTTTTTAATGAAATATTTTTTATTATGTGAGCAAAATGTTTAAGCAAAGAAGTACACTTTGCTAAGCTTACATTTTAGGTTATTTGGAAGTTTGTAATAAATGAGTCGTATTTGCTTTGAATTTAAAGCAAATTAAAGGATTTTTTATATATTTGATTATGATCGATTTAAAGAAATGATGAATTTAAAGTAAACAATGTTCCCACGAATTCAATAATCTTAATGTAGGTCAAATCACTGATTTGAACTTGTAGAAAAATCATTTTTACTATGATTTGCTTCATGATATTTTAATGTAGTTTTTAAAAATATGCTTAGAATTGGAAATTGTTTGATTTGATTAGTTAAAGATGTTGCATCAACTGCTGAATTATGTCCTTCATTACAATATTGTATTGTGGTTACAGTAGACCATGTATTTGCTTATAATTTGAAATTCTTTAAAATTGAGAAACAGATGCTATCAATATTCATAATATTTTTCTGTTAATATTTTCACAAATAAATAGCAATACATGTACAAAATTTTCAAATTATAACTCAGTTTTTATTCCCAAGCGTGCATTTTGTTTCAAACTTTCAATTCTAAGAATTTCATTTTTGATCCTAATCTTTTGTTCATTGGTTAAGTAATCGAAATCAAAATTATCATCGGGGGGCAAATCCCTAAGCATTCTACGAGCTCCATCATGTATCTCGAACCAAGCTGTCCTATGATCAAAAATATTAGCATTCCAAAAGTGGATAGCTGAATCTAACATCTTTTCATGGTAATCATCGAAATACGGTCGAACAACTTCGATTGCCCACTTAGCACATGTAGCAGATGAATCATCTTTGTCATCTCCCCACATTACACATGAAGGTGTAGGGTGTTTGCCATCCATGCGCACACCAGCTTCTTCAATACATTTTTCACTGTCTAGCAGCATTGGGGACATGTGATGATAACATTTGCGCCAGTTTCGCGTATGAACCAAGCTCTCATGCTGCTCTGTCACATCATCACATGTCTGTGTTTCAGTAAGATACGAATCGGGTGTATCATGCATCCCGAGAATAGTGTTGTAGCAAAACTGTGAATAATCAATATAACGAAGTGTTTCAGTTTCCAGAGAGGTTAGATAACGTTTGGTTTGTTTTTGAGAATATTCATCACTATTTTCTTTGTAAGTGCTTGCCAGTGTAGTCAAAATCATCACTCTTAATTGCGCAAAATCTTTGAATGTTAAGAATTGAACTTCCATTTTTTTCACATCACTTGGTGTGGCTTTCCAATTATGGTCGTCAACATATTCTAAATATTCCAAAAACTTGTTGTAATCAGCTCCTGATATCCGCTCAGCTTCTTCCATACAATCATTTACTTTCTCAGCGGTTACTTCTTTAATGCAGTTTGAAAAATAATTATGATAGCTTTTAAAATTATACTGCATCAATTCGTTTTGAAGATCGAGTATTTGCTGATCGACGTATCCTTGCATGTTTGTGAACTGATCGTTTACTTCGTCTGTCAGTGTTGCCAAGGCCTTGTTAACAGCGTTAATAATGTCATCAGGTGAAGGAGTTCCTAGCTGCACAAACCCTAGTAATGTTCCCCATATACTCAGACCAGCAGATAACTTTGCAGCAACATCAGCATATTTTTCCATTGTGGCGGCCACATCAACCATTGAACCAGCTACACTAGAATCCAGTCCAAGGTAAACCGACGCCTGAGCGACGCTATTTTCTAAATATTTAGATGATAGCTTTGCACTTATGCATTCAGTTTTAAAATAAATTTTTTAACCATAAAATTTTTTATATCTTTAAACGCACAAACTGTATTCCCGCATTTTAAGCAATTCTCTCCAAGCCTATTGAGAAATTTTTGAATACTGGGTTTTGGACCTATCTATGGGTAAGTAAGATTCCCATTATGGTAAATATTTGAGTAAAGAATGATTCGTGTGTTTGAAATATATGCATATATTAGTTTTTTTCAATGGAAAATGCGATTTTTGCAAAAAAACATTCAATTTCTTTTTCATACCTAGTGTTCAGAGAATGAACTATCTAAAGGAAATAGTAGCAACAACTTGACTCAAATATTTTGTTTTTTTGCAATCTCCGTCCAGCCGTGACTATGCTTGAAGTAACTGCTATTTTCTAGTGGTGTTTTTAGATTTAAGATATCTTCATTATTTAGTGACACCTGATCGTTTAAAATTTTTAATAGAAATAATCACAAATTGTAAAAGAATGCCTGGGATATTTACTATTGAAAGTGAAATACATTGCAATACATGAAGTGCATAACTCATATGTTTGTTTTGAAATTTAGACTATACATGCACATAAAATTGAATGATGTAAAATGATCTATAAAAATAATGGCACTAATTTTGAAAATTATATTATTCGCAATGTGAAAAAAATTATTACCTTCAAGAGTTGCAACGGGTGCGTCGATGGGCTCTAGTATTATTTTATGTCCTCCTGGTATGTAACCGGTAGCTTCGCATACCCCTTCAACTGGTTTTGAGTAACAGCACCAGGATAGATCAGCTTCTTGAATCGATAGAAAAATAATTATCAAACCTCCAATCTAAAAATGTAATTAAATATTTCTAAATTAAAATACAAAGAAAGTCAATGGTATTCAATATTTTAGACAATTTTCTAGATTTAAAGTAGAAATTACCTTACCGTGGACAAGCATCAAATTGGAAGTATCTTATTCTTAGAATTAAATATTGTAATTTTTATGTTAAAGTTCATTATCAGTAGGGCATGTAATAATATCAATTTTAGCCGAACGTTTTATTTATAAATTTAGCGTATCTTTGCTGTTGTTATAGTAAATAATAATATAAACCAAGAAATCATTTTATATTACTATGTCTAGAGGCTAGGTTGTATTTTCATTGGCTTAATAGGGAATTTTTCAAGGTCAATTAAGTGAATATTTCCGAATCCAAACAAGTTGAGAATAAAAATGTAAGCAAAGCAAGCAGTGCTTAAACAATAGTTTTTTAATAAACGAATTTCATTCTTTAATTGTATGAGTAATCTACATCTATTCAACTGTACAAATCGTAAATTGTTAGTTTGCTGTAAAACAACATTCAAGAATCAAGTAATAGTATGAATAAAAGCATTCATTATGATCTGCTTTAAAAATAATTCGATGATTGCGCCACAGCAAGCAGATGCCTTAATGCTATACCTAAAATTACATCCGCTTTCTTCAATTCATCGCGCGATTTAGCTAGCAAAGCAAGCAGTGCGTTTATTGCCTTGCATTGAAACACTCTTGCTGTAAAAGAACCACACGAAATATGTTCATTCAATCAATAACCCAAAATTAAACATGATATTTATTATTTAAATATCAACCAGAAACATTGTTCTATTCAAGCAGTGCCAGAAACAGAATATATTTGAGCGAGGCTCCTGTCTGGGATAATGATTTCTTCACAATTTTTTATTCCACGGACTCCTTATACAAATTCCTAAATAAGAATACGACGGTGGCCATTTGTTTTTTTGACAGAAAGAAAAAAATTTATAAGAATTGTTAAAGAAAGAAGAATTTTTCCTACTAAAGCAACCAGTTCATTCAAAAATAAAATGTAGCTCGGATAATTTAAGAGTGGTATATTTTGAAATAAATTAGAGTCATATGCGTTCAAATGGAGCCCAGTTTTATAAAATTATTAAACTTTATAAACTTTAGCAAATTACATGTGATTACTCTCAGCTGCAATTTTCTGATCTGAATTTCTACTCTAATTTTCTCAATCTTGAAAAACTTTGTAATTAATCTCAAGTTTGTTATCATTGACATGGCTTCAATTGTACATCCACAAAATTCTATTCTTATTCAATATTTTGATATGCATGATTTATCGACTGCCGTACCTGAAATTTGTAAATATTAAATTAATACTAACTATTGGATTTTGAGCAGCGTCTGTAGAACGATCATTTTCTGTTTAAAGAAAATTTAAACAAATTCAAGAACAACCAGTTAGAGGAAAAACTACAGAAATTTTCTTGAAAAGGATTTATTAAATTAACTGCAGGACTAATCTTACTTTTAAATAATAATATGACAGATATATCACTGGAAAAATATCGCCTCAGGGATTTCATATATAAATAAATTTTTCATTTTTTATCATTTATACAAATTTGGTTACTTAAAATATTTGCTTGCCTAGCTTTTGCATGCATAAGCCATCACTATAAAACCAAGGCATTATTCCCGCAAACACTTGAGTGTAGGATGACATTCAAGAAACTGTAGATGATCAGCAGAAATAAATAGTTCATAAATGATTTGATAAATATTCAATTTATTTGGTTTGATATAACAAAATTTAGTAGCGGAAATTTCAATTTAAAAATTGCAGTATTTGCAGCTCTGGTAGACTCTGCTAGGCGAACAAAATATATGATAAAAGTAAAATTTAAAATATAAAGAATCATTCCATTGAAAAATTATTTTTTATTCGAGGACTTGAAAAAAATTTTGGTTCATTTTTGTTTGCAAACGTCTGCATAGGCATTGCTTACAATTCTAGATAATTATGTTATCATGAGACTGCATTTTTAAGTATACATCGAAAATTTGAAAATTGGGCTGAATAAGTCAAATTGAGATAAAGTCCATTAAAGTAACACAACTCAGCTTTGAGTTTTCATCTAAAAAATAATGTTTACCACCCAACATTTTTTCAATATATTTAATTCATTGTTATCTTTAATATTCAAGGCTTCATAAATATATATGAGCAAATTTGAAGTTATGTAATTGAATAGTATATTAGCACATTTTTGTGTTGCGACAAAACTAATTTTTTTCAGACTGAATAAAAGATGAAAACTTCAATATTTTATCATTGCTATCCTTGCTGCAGACAATCTACTAACACTCTGCATACATCAGAGAGCTGCTCCTAAGAGAAATTAAATCGATTTGATGTGTGCGCCAGGCTTTACCCTCGATAGTTTCCTTCCGTTTGAACATTTTTTTTATATATTATTATGGGTTTGAATAGCCTTTGTTCTTTTCTTCATTGTTTGAATGTGTTAGATTTTTGTGACAATTAGATTTGTAATTCTGAGAACATGATGATATTAATTGCGAAGTGAATTGTGTTATAAAATTGAAGAGAAATATGGATGAAATTTCTTCAGCAAATATAGTTCTTCTAATGGAATATTCTATTTGCTGAAGAAATGTCAATCTATGGGTGCTTGATCCAACTCTGGAATGCTAGCGACGCTTTTAAAGTTCACTAATACCAATTCACAAATATTTATAGCAACTAGGCCTGGTCTAAGCAAATATGCATTGCGTTTTCCAATTTTGTGAAGTTAAGTATAACATTTCAATTGTAGAAGTAACTGTGTCAGCCAAAAGAACTATTTTAAATTAATGTTCTTAAAATATAAGACTTTTTCAGATTTTCGAAAGATTAATGAAAACTATCTGTAAACAAATGTAATATTTTCGATTTTAAGGTTCTAATATGCTCAGTGTATGTAACAATAAAACTATATGACTAATCTGAAATCTCACTGTAGCTAAAGCCCTTGCTAAAATTCCTTCTTAGTGCCTTGGTAAACATTAATATATAGCGGGAAATTGTTTAAGGAATGTATTGGGAAAAGATAGCAGAAATTATTCAAACTTAAAGACTGCCATTTTAAAATATATTTAAATAAATCAAAAATAGCAAATCACTTACTGATTTCATGCTCCTTAATGGCTAAATCTTAAGAACATTAGATATAGTTTTAATATATATATATATATATTATAATCACAAATATTTACTTTTGATTAATGATGAAATGCTCATTTTTGAAGTTTCAAGTACCTACTCAAATTCAAAGCATGAATCAATTTTATGATATTTATTTTTTAAATGTAAATTAGAAATGTCATTTGTTATCAATTTGGAAATTGACTTTTACAGTTACTTAAGTAATTAATTGTTTGATCAATTCTTCAAAAATAAAACTTCACCTAGGGGCGTACGCAGGATTTTCTGACCTGAGGGAAATCTTAATCATAGAAATTATGAGAAATGAGTTCCTAAAAAGGCATTTCACGACCATAGATTTAAAATTTTTCATTTTTTGTACCAACATTTTTTTGATTTATCCAGTCAAAATGATTTTTGAAAACCTGACGGGGGCAAACTCTACTACGTCCTTCCCCTTGCGTACGTCAATGACTTCACCTTCTAAATTATAAAGGTCACCTCAAAAGATTTAAGAACAGAATATGTATTTGGATGGAAATGTTGTTTGGCGCTTTTTTATAGATTGGAATAAAATTTTTAACTTTTTGTTCATCAGAATATTGGTTGCATTTAATGCATTTAAATAAGTCGCATTAATATTCCTAATAAACCTCTTTAGTTATATATATATATATATATATATATATATATAACGAATATTAACCCATTTTCGGGTTTCTAGTGTTAAAACAATCCTATCAATTTGAAATCTTAGCTTCGTAGATTCATATATTTTGTGATGCAAAACATTATTCTATCTGATTGCAGTAAACGGTTTATGGCTTCTATACAGGAAAGTGTCAGAAAGTTTGGAATCCCTAAAACTGTGGAATTTATATGCAAATTCAGAGAGCAGAAGTAAGCCTAATCAAATTTTCGGACGACATTACGTAATGTATACCTGAGAAAGTGGGCCTTCTGCTATTGCGGAAATTCAAAATTGATGTCGATTTCATTCGTAATGAACAAAAATCCCAAGAAATTGTTATTTCGTTCAATCGCAATCATGAAATGCCAACCACAGTTTCGTCCAGCACGCGACTAAATATCATCACTTTATTGGGAGTTATTCTAGATGACAAACTCTGTTTCTGAAATCCATAATTTCCAAGTAGGAATTTTATTTGATTTTATAAATGATCTTCTTTACTACTGGACAATGTTTGTTATATAATTGATCCAAATTACTATTGATAAAACTTAGATTCTCATTAATTGACATTGTGTCATAATAGTTATGAAAATTAAGACTTAGTAAGTGAAAAACAAATTTCTGGTTTACAAATTTTTATACTTAGTCCTTAAAAAGGCATTCGATAAATTTTCTCATTCAATTTACTGGTAAAGCTTAAAAAGATTGGTCTTTGACGATAAGTTTATTTAACTATTTGCTTCTATCAACACTTGAGAACTACCAATGGCGCTAGATTGACCAGCACTTTGATAACAGTTTGAAATATCTTAACAGTGCAATTAATATGAAACATATCTTTAAAGAATTTCATGACACACCCATAACAATTCTGGCTTATTTTTAATCATTGTTCGTGGTAATTCAGAGGATAACATAGCAGAACACTCATTAAAACCTCTTCGATTATTGCAATAACTTAAATTAATGAAATGCTTGACATTCAAATTATAATTTCTAACTATAAGCTTTCAAATTGGTCATTTTGAAAATCTCGATCTTGAAATTTTTATGGATGAATATGTTTAGGTACCATCAATAATAGGCCGCCACCTTTAATTTTTGTAGAATTTCTAAGATTTTTATCCTAGCGAAATATCTTAAACATATTTTTCTTAAAAATGCTGTAATTATCAATATCTTTAAACCAGGTTTGTGATGCCATCCATATAAAAAATAAATTCTTCATATTTAGTTACTTTACTTTTTAAGATTTGAAATTATTAATTAACTTGGTTTTCATGTTTCTTTATATATTCATTATATTTAATGAAATTGAACAATTTTTCTTTAATCACAAAGAGTTCTTATAATTGTAACATTTAATTGTTCAATGCATATTGAGCATCTTCGATGTACTAAATGCATTGACTAGTTGATTAGATTTTTAACTGCTTTGAATTAACACAATTTATACAATTATGTTTATTGTCATTTTTAATGGGACATTCTTTATAACTATGATTTTTGGAACAGAACATGCACGACAATTTTTCATTATTGTATGATTTTGATGAGTTTTCATACATACCAAACTTACAAACCATCTTGACATAATGATAACCAATAACATTTAGTACATTGAGTCCCAATTTCAATTTTTTATTGAGAAATAATAAGCGCATTTTGGGTGCAGCTTTTATGATAGCTTCGTAAAAATTCCTCAAACAATTTCTTTAGATAAAAATTTGAAATGTTATTTTCATCTTTTAATAATTCTTAATTATCAAGTAATAATTTTTTCTTAAAGAAATCAAGATCTGAGAGTTTTCTTCAAATATTGCAATGTTTGTACTTATAAGCTTTGGTAAAAATTCTCAAATTGATATTCTTAAGCTTTTCCAATGCCGCTGCTTCTGCCATCTTTCTTTCCTTGACTAACAAAACTAGCAATGTCATTACGTTTACTAATTTTCAAGTTTTCAATAATGGATGCATTTTTGCATAAGTTCTTGATCGATTTTTTGACATTAGAAACAATTTTTTGACACTATTTCTTACTTAATGAACCGTCGTTATTGGAAAGAGATTTACATCAACTATTTTCGTTTTGACTTTTGAATCAGGTAAAATGTCATTGCTTTCCAATTTCTTATTTGATAAGGGTGGAATAGAGAATTTCTCAAATTCCTTTTTTTTATTATCTTTTAAATATTCGATAACGTCTGACTTAATTTTCCAAACTAAATTTGCCAATCCAAGTCAACAATAGCAGAATATTGTTCTAAGATGATGAAAATGATAAAAAATTATAGTTAAAGCAAACTAAAAATTAATTTACTTCGAATATTCGTACATTATATTGATAATACATGTACTTATTTTATACATTGGAAATTTAAATTTTTTTCTTTTTAAAATTTTGTATTGCTTAGTATTTTTAATAAACGATTTTATTAATGCTTAGTGAAAACGAGGCAGTATCTAAAAAAATTCTTGACTCGATTCAATGAAGATTAGCAAAATGAATATGTCATTTGATCCTTCTTATCTTTGTACGTTGATCTTGATATCTTTATGAAAAGACTTAAAATATCTTAAAACAAGTATCATGGAAAACGTCTAAAGGTCTAGGAAATATACTGAATTGGTTATACTCTGAATATGCTGACGAATTTGCGCCTAGAAATTCAGGCTAGATTTAGTGAATGTGAATATACTGATAAATGGAAACAAGCTGAAGTTTGCCCTGCTCCTAAAATAAAGCTTGCTGATAGGCGTTGTTGGTCAAATTAATTCGTACCAGTCTTAAACATGCAAATCGGGCATGTTAATTAAAAATCGTAGCAAAACGTTTTGTACCACTTCGCTTTTTGCCTTTCCACGACTCGTGAAGTTCATCTAGACTTTTCAAATTTTCGCATCGGCTTTTGAAGAATTCAAATGAATTCGAAGGAGATTATAAATCTTGTAAAGGAGAAATCTGCCAGTGGATGGTCTTAACAACGGAGTGAAAGGGAACATAAATTCCGCAGCTCTACCAACGACTATATCCTCCTTTGCCTTGCCCTTGTATTCAACATGATGGGGGACGATTTCCTGTACCAGCAGGACGATTGCAGTGTTCACGTGTCCGCTTCATCGATGAAATTTTTTTAGGAGCGAGGAGTATCAGTTTTAAAGTGGCCCAACCGCAGCCCTGACCTCAACATAATGGAGAACGTGTGGTCTATGATCTCCAAAAAAGTGTACGACGGACCACAGCCAAAAAATCTGGGAGAACTTGGACAGAGAATCGATCGGGCCGTTATACACTTGAATCTCCACGGCATCGACATTTTAAAGAAGTTATATGACTCTATTCCACACAGAATATTTTAATTTTGCAGAAAAAAGGAAATAAAATTCCCTACTAGCTTTGGTTTTACCCTATGAGACTATTAGTGCAGGGGTACGAAACGTTTTGACACAATTTTTATCAATTTTCAACAAACACAGAATTAAGAATGGTACGAAATAATTTGACAACCAGTGTAAGCCAACCTAAATTGTTTTGTCCAATTATTGTGACTCCAACTTTAGCACGGTGCTTCCATCACTTAGTTCTTGAACACTATTTAGAAAAATTTGAAGAAATTTATTATTGTCACCAATATGCATATAAGCAAAGTAGGTTGACTACTAGACTTGCCGTTGTTGTGTTGTGTAAAATTTTCAGTTTCGTTTTGTAAACAACCAGTGGCGGTGGAACAAATTTTCGCTAGGAAGGGGGTCTTAAGATAAACGAGGTGCGAAAAACTTAGATGTCAGTGCTCCATTAGTTGAAACAAGTTGTTGTTGGAGGTCTCTTAACAGAGCAAAAGCACTGCATAGCAAGAAACGACGCAGGTAAAATTGAGTTTGATATCAGGATTCACAAAAAGTCATTTTGCACGCAGATGACCTGCGTCAGATTATCAAAGTTCTTACTGAGATAAACAAAGCGTTTTGCAACCAAGTGTCAATCGGGAAGCACCTACTTATTTTTGCAAAAAAACTAATTACTCTAAATGCTGCCTTTTGAAAATCGGTTAACTTCAAGAACAAGTTAATAAACTAATTATTCGTTTCTTAACCTATCCAATTTACATCTAGTAAATTGAAATATTACAGAAATTGTTTGGTAAGAATCCTAAAAATGGGTATACAATGGGCTGAATTAGTAATGACTTAAATTCACTAGACAGGATTCGGTCTAAGCTGACTTGGGTCAAGGTGTTATGCCCACGTCCATCTCTGGAAAAGTCCATTATTAGTTCATTTCACTTGAACTGCATGGAAATTGTTCAATTCTATATGCAATGCAGTGGTTTACATATTTTCTTTAGTTGTTTATAAGACGCAATATGCTTGCTTTGATCATTTTATTTGATAGAGAAAAGATTGAAAGGTTAAAAATAGAAACAAAATGTGTTTATGAGAACATATGAAAACATGCCGTGTCAAAGCAATATTTTAGAAAATCCGTGCTGTGCCGTGCATAAGACCCATTATAGAGTGCTTAAAATAGTCACTCCTACATGAGCTGCACCACCTAAGGTGAAACAACTAACCCGGAATTTTAATCCTAGATTAAACATTGAATAAACATAACTAGGCAACAGCTTGAAGGTGTCTCAAGTGGTTAATAAAGCTGGTATAATTATTTTTGTAACATACAGTCAAGGCCTAATTAAATGACGACCCTAGCAAGAAAAATATAACTGACAAAAATTTTTCACATTTATTTGTTTGTACTGTACACATTATGTTAATAATTTCATTTATGTCATATTTATAACTTGCACAAATGTGTCTTTAATAATATTAAGAAGTCTTTCAATGATTCGTTTCCGATTAAATCCTACGGAATGTTTGAATAGAAAAAATTATCGTGTTAGTAAAGCTGAATGCAGAGTTACCAGAATTCCTTCAATTGAATTTTTTGCAAAATTTTGACTCGTGAACAACTATGGCTACAAACAAATTTTTTTTGCTTTGCATAGTAAACCAATAGCATTTAAACAATTGATGATGGGCTAGGTACTATATTAGTATTAAGATATATACATTTTTAAAAAACCTTTTTCACCTTCAGTTAAGCATAGTGTATAATCTACGCTGCACTTCCACTAGTTATTTGATGACGTCACATGGCACTGTTTAAATTTCTTGTAATGGTGCTCTGACTTACACCTGAAAAATCTACAAACTCCCTAAAAAGTATTTTTCATTCCGATTTGTGACTCAATACGAAGTCCTTCAAGCAATAAAAAATCTGAAAGTAAATAAATCAAGCGGACCTTCTGAAATGCCGGCATGGTGTATTAAAGATTGTGCAAAATTCATTAGTAGTTCTTTAAGCCATATTATCAATCACTGCATAAAACTAAATACCTTCCCATCAATGTTAAAATTAGCTAATGTTACTTCCATATATAAAAGAGATAACCCGCTAAAATGTTGCAATTACCGGCCTATTTTAATCATCTCGCCTTTTGCAAGAATCTTCGAAAAACTAATATTTGACCAAATACACACTCCATCATGAATCAATTTTTTCGAATACTCAATTTGGCTTTCGCAAAGCTCACTCCACCTCTGATGCTTTACTTTATGCTACTGAAAATTGGAGATTTTATCTCGATAATAACAATTTTGTCACAATTGCTTCCATCCATTTGTCCAAAGCATTTGATTCCATTGATCACTATATTCTTCTTAAAACATTAGATTACATTGGTTTCGACTCTAATAGTATAAATTTAGTAAGGTGCTAATTAAGTGATCGTTCTCAAAGAGTTAAGGTAAATGGTATATTTTCTAACTGGGTTAAAACTTACAAAGGTATCCCACAAGGTACTATTTTAGGGCCTCTATTTTTCTCGTTGCATGTAAATGATTTAGTAAATGATTTAAATAGCAATTTAAGCAATGATTGTGGAATAGTGCAGTATGCTGACGACACGTGTATTTACGCACATGACAATCAAAAAGAAACATCAATTAGTAAGTTAGAAATCAATCTTTCTCAACTGCTAAAATATTTTAATATGCACCATTTAGCTGTAAATCCCTCTAAAACAGAATTCGGTGTTATGTCTCCTTTTCACAAAGATAACCAATCACATATTTTAAATTTTTCGGGCTAAAAAATTACTCAAGTCGAATCCTTCAAATATCTTGGAGTAACAATCGATAATAAATTGAACTATTCAAGTCACATACGCATAGTATTACGCAAAATGGCAATGGGAATTAAAACTATTTCACATGTAGGCAATTTTGTAAATTCGAAAAAGAAATCTATGTTGGTTAACTCTCTAGTATTAAGATACTGCAATGTTTTATTTAATTACATGAACCACTCATTAATAAATAAAATCGACTCACAAATTAAATGGGCAACAAATATTCATAACGATAATTACTCGACTAGGAGCGACAAAAGTTCATATTCAAATCATGACGATGCTTCATATTTCATAAGATACTTTTCATTAATAAAATTTTAGGATATTTTAAGTCAGCGTTCACCTTACAGTAAACTACAATTTCCATTATATGCGCATTCAACTTATAATTTGAGGCTTTCTAAATTCAGAAAAGTGAAGTTTAAAAAATATTTTCTTAAAAATTCATTTTTAAACTCAACAATTGAACTATGGAATAGCTTACCAATTGAAATAAAACGAATCAAAAGTCACAGGAAATTTAAAAGTCAAATCAATAACTACCTCCGTAAGCAACATATCCCTAAAATCGGTTCTACGTCATGGAAAGGATTTCAGTTTTTCAAAAAATATCATTAGTTAAAATAATTAGCAATAAACTGGGTAAACTGTAAATTCTGCATCCATGTTTTTGTTGTTGTATTTTATTGTTTCTGTACTTCATGTTATTACTGACGCATTAAGTGTAGTATTAGCAGCTTTTGTTGAGATGTTTAGTTATGCCAATGTACTAAATTTAGTAAGAAATTCTATTCTATTCTATTCTATTATGACATTTAGCTTTCTGTTGTCTTTAATAATCAAATCTGACAATATAAAAAAGATAAATTTGTTGAAACTAAATTCATACTCACTAATTCTATTACAAGCTATTTATAATCAAATTGCACAAACAGATAAACAATTATCATGTATCTTTTTTTAATTTCAAAATTGTTTACGATTCTTTAACGTGCTTCTATTACGCGATGTCATTACTAAATTAGCTTTAGCATTTTTCATCTTTAGCTTTTTGTCAAACAGTTTACTGAAAACAAATATCTAGTAACTGCTCTTAAAATGATTTTACCAATTATAATAAAGGATAAATGTGTTATAACAAAGAATATAGTTAAATAAAAGTTTGTTGATAGTCTTAGTTTCCTTTCCTTTTTTATTGGATTTCTTTTTTAATATACCACATTATGCCACAATTGTAGCATGAATGATTATGATATTGAAAGTGTATTAGAAGAACCATTTGATGAACAGGTTAATTACAATGTAAATGTACCCACTGCAATAATACTACAGTGTTCTATTAGAAATCCCAAGCCTAATTATATTTCCCAACATTTGGAATATATCATTTATTTAAGTATGAAACATCAGCACACACCACCAACTACCTTACATTAGACCTAAGAAATCATACCAGTCCCATACATCTTTGGATGCAGGTTGTGGAGCACTGAATTGGACACTTCTCAGATTAAGCACAAGCCTAAAATGGTTTCTGTTTTTACTGAGACTGTGATGACTAATCAGCACCATGAACTTCAAATGGTTTATGATGCAGGAGGGATGAGCATTCTGTCAACCTGAATTGTCACTGGCCACCATCAGTTCCAAGTGGTTGATGCCTTTTAGGAAGAGGGTATTCTTCCTTATAGAGTATCCAGGGTAGGCATTAAGCATGAACTTTTGAATTTCTTTTCTTACAGATGTTTTGGTGTCCGTCATTAATATATTCAGACTTGTCTGCAAGTTCTGCAACTTCTCAATCTTGTAAAAAACATTCAAAGATTAGAAAATTTAGTTGTATTAAAGGTGAAATACTTCATCCCTATTTCAAACCTAACATTGTGGAGGGAAATACTTCTGCAGAAACTAAGGAACACATACAAACTTTACTAATGTATGGAAACTCTGTTCTTTCTTCTAATGATATTTCCTTCACAATAGACTTATATAAATGATCTCAGTGTACACATTGTTATTTTATCAAAGCACAATGGTTGAAAATTTTGAATGCAGTTACCTCAATGCTAAGATTAACCCATCATTTTATGAAAACTACAAAATTGAAAATTACTATTAATAGAGTCAGTCTTTGCTTTTTAGCGACCCCCATCAATGTAACAAGACAGGGCCTTTAAATGGATATGTCAACTTTATGTATTTTATATATATGTACAGACCACGCTAAAGTTTAACCCAAGAACACAATTAATGTAGTGACATCAATGTAGAATTTATTGTAGTAAGATATCTTTAAGATATGTATAAAAATATAAGACAAAAAAGATATAAAACTATAAATTAATAATTAAACATATCTGGCATTTCTCACTTTTAATGTGGTGAATTTGTCAATTAATTGTCCAAAATCCAGCTGTCTAGCTATATCAATGTTAACAAAATCATTGTAAGGGCCAATAAATGATTTCCCATAATAACTAATCATATATATGTTTTTATTAGTTTAAATCTTGCAAAGCTGCTGTGATTGAGATGATGGGAAAAAGCTGTAACACAATACACATTTTAGGATGTAAATAATGAATGTTACTCCTGAACACATAATTTAAAGCATCATGAACATCATTAAAATTTTGTTTCATATTGTTTTATAAACATAAAAATGGCACAATTCAAGATCCAAGTCATCAGCAGTAATATTGTCATATATTTCTCCAAAACTTCGACATTTTTCCAGAACTTAACATGACTCTTTTAATATTTGTATAGTGTTCTGTGGATAAAGAAAACCAAATGTACATAATGTTTAGGAATTGTTCAAATAATTGACAAGTAGAAATAAGTTTATTGCTCACGGCAGAACAAGTGTCAGGTAAACTAACAATTATTTCACTTCATTCACATTCAATACCTTCAACTTCAGAAATGCTCTCACTAATTGGAGATTTTGAGCAGTTGCAATAAATCAATGCTACAGAAGTGATGTAAAGTTGTATTGCAAGCTTGGTAATTAAAATAAAATAAGTGAAAGCTTGTACAATTACCGTCGAAATTGGTTTAGTACGTTTTGAATTGATGTAATGATGCATAAACCTAACGGCTTATTAAGCTTGGCATCTTATAATAGGTTTAAATTTAGATAATTGTCTTCAATTTGTAACTGAATTGTGTCTTGGACAAGCAACCACTTCGTTGTCTATGCATCAGCACTTAAGGTTAGTCGCTACATTATTTACTCACTTCAACTTTAACATAGTACAAATAATGTCATTTCCGTGAATCTGAGCCCTTTAGATTTCACGTTGTTTTTTTGCAATTCATATACTACCTTAACTTCATCTGAATATAATTTTCTTACACAATGGCATCAAATGAAACAAAATACATCTTTCGAACCATTTAAATGCATCAATTACCTAGTTAAAGAATTTCTAAGTCCCTTTCTGGAACCTTTTTAACTCGCTGTAAACATCTAGTCAAAAACCATCTCTCAAAAAAATCCTACTGAAAAAGAGAAAGTTTTCTCTAAATGGACACATTGAAACATTTTCTATTTTGTTGATAGGTGTGTAAAAATCTCCTAAAATACAAAGATTTCTTTTTCATTTCAACAGACTATTTGTCTAAGCAAAATATTACTCATTACTGAGGAATATTTCGGTAATTCATTACATTTAACAATATATATATTATATATATATATATATATATATATATATATATATATATATACAAGAGATAGAGAGAGTTTCAAACGTGTAAGTATTCTAAGATNATATATATATATATATCCAAGAGATCTCTCTTCTGAAGCTCTCTTGCACCTTTTTAAAGCTGCGCTCTCCTCTGAAGACTATTTATGATGCATTTGTCCAGTCTTCACCACGTCGATATTCATCTTTTAAGGAAATTTCTCAATCGCCAAAACCGAAATCAGAATCAAACTATATCAAGTCTATAAAGTTAAACATTACTACTCTTCTCATTGGTAGTAGTATTCTGAAGAAAGTTCGCTCTCATAATCTTCTTCCAAATTAGACGATGACGACTCACTCTTATCCAGGCCACAACACAAAGAAACTCACTGAAAAAATCTCCTCATATCCCAAAACTCACATCGACTCCACCATAATCAACACTGGTCTTATAGATGCTCTTAATTCCAATGACAATCAGTCTTTCAAATCAAAGCTAAGAAGACTGATCACTGAAGTTCGTCGTAAATACACACCCCACTACATTTACGTTCTTGAAATAATTCTAGACTGTCACGATTCTAATCCTCAAAAAAACTTCATCATTCAAGACTTCAACCGAATCATCCACTCTCTATCTATGAACAATTTCTCTGAGATTCCTGTTTTCAAAAGTTTTTTACTTGCTCCTCGTCATATCAATGATAAACTTCTTGCTTGGGATGGAATGCATCTTTCTCGTCAAGGTCTAGTACACATGATTCACAATCTTCAAACGTTCTTTAAACTTCACTAAATCTCTAATCCATCTCATCTTATAGCCAATGTCTTCTATTCCAAAGCTGTAACTGCCCGTCGCGTCCTTTTCTCTACTCCTACATATCATTGAAAATCAAACAGGTACTTTTAATTTTGTATATTTTAACATATCTTTGTTAAAAAAAATGTAGCTATATACTATATACACTCACACATTACAACACCTAACTTAAAACCAACTTCCACTAAACACTATTACACAGCGACTCTAAAATTCAGTAAGTATATCATCTACCAACTTTTGAGTGTTAGCTCTAAAATTTATGCGATAATAAACAGCAATTTTTTGAAAATCGTATATTTAAATCCTCTTTCAACATACTCGCATATACAACTAAATTCTGTAAGTTTCTTCTTAATTATCTCAATAATATTTTTATTTCATAAAATTACTGCTCTCGGGAGATATAAAGCTTAACCCAGGATCAATTCTAGAAGAATAAAAAATAGAAAATAAAATAAGAAAATACAATAATAACTACAAATTCGTTTTTATTAATGCTAGAAGTCTCAATTCAAACAGAAATGATTTTCTAAACCCTAATAAATAAGATAGGTTAAAATGCAATATTCTTAGTTACTGAAACTTGGTTAAATGATGACACTGATCCTAATTTGTTTAATACTGATCGACATTATTATGACAACTTCATAAAAACCGATTAGGTAGAGGTGGCGGACTCATGATAATAGTTCAAAAATTTTAAAAACCAATCCGTAAATTGGAATATGAATTAGACCCCGATGTATTTGAATCACACTGGATAGAAATTATATCGTTTGAAAACAAATATCATAAGGAACTGATTAAAATCACATACAACCTAAATAAAAATTATCATATTGACTATCCAAATTATAAGTCAAATGAAATTTCCGAAATAAATGACCCATACTCATTTCATAAATGTATTTGGTGACTTTAATATAAATTATTTTAACAATCTTGAAAAAAAATCATTAAACGAATTTTGTGCCACATATGATTTTCACTGTGTAAATACTGACTGTCCCACACGGAATAACAACTTAATTGACTACTTCATAGCAAATTCAGACTTATGCATTAAATCCTTAATTTTCGAATAATTCAGTAACTATGCTCTTTGCACCTATATAAGTAGGGGACACGGCCCCCTAACTTGGGAATGCAAGCCACGGGCCTTTTGGCAATGATGAATAATTTCTCACCAAGGGATTAAATCAGTTAATCATTGTTTACTTTGGAATTATTCATTCGAAAACAACAATATTTAGTTGAAAACAGAGACGTAAGCAGCCCATGGAATTTAGGGGGCAAAGAAAGTTATATAAAAATTCATTACAATGGTGTAATAAGCTACTTATTATTATATCTGAGGGGAGGGTGATCTGCTTTCAATCCCCCTCTGTAGCTACACTACTAGTTGAAAATATGTAAATAATTGTGTTCTACATTTTTTAATGAAAATGTATGAATGTATAAAATTATTAATTGAGGAAATGTTATCAGCCCACTAATTATTTAAACACTGATTGTTCTGATTTGTCGTAACTGTAATTTAGTATTTCCTTGATATATTCATCTTCCACTATGGCAATACTATTTCCTTCAATTACCAATTACGTTTCTTGCTTACTGCTTTTAGTGCTTCAGCTACTACGGCGAATCCTTCAACTCTGTTACTTATATTTGAATTTCATATTTTTCTTCTTAGCTTTTACATTTCGGTTCAATGGTACTGATATGTCTATCGAAATTCCAACTCTTTCATTTTTAAACCAATAATTTTGTCTGACCTTGTTTCAACAAAGCTATACTTACTTGCCTAATTAAGTGACCTATCCTTATATATATATATATATATATATATATATATATATATATATAACTATATACTTCTACATGCTAGCAAATTGATAGAAACTGAAAATATTCAATTATTTTAAACAAATTAACCAATTGATATTTACTCTACTAAATGTATTTAGACTAAATGAATCCACCGGATCACACATTTCGAAGTTCAACATCATTGTCAATAGTTGAAAATCTTTCCTATAACTCTACGGCCTTTAGCAGGCGAATGCGATCTCTTTCCTCACTTTCAACAGATTCGTCTTTGAAGCTAAAATGTAGAAGACCAAAGAGCAGCGTTTACAATTCTGAGTTACGATGTATAAAAGGGCTAAAGGCACTTCCGGGTACTAACTACATAGAAGGAGTATCTCCCATACAACAGACATTATCGGAAATAAAAAATCAATCAATTGAGAGAAGAAGACGAAAGTTAAGTTACACTCAAATTAAAGAAATTGAGGTAATTTAATCGATTATATTCGAAAATTAAATATAAATTAAGAAACGTGGAGAATAGTGCCATTAACCCTCTTTCTACTAGCATTACCTTATATAACAAACAGCTTTCTCTATATTTTTTAACAATTTTTTTCAAAGGCAGCTAGGAAATATTGAAAGATATTTATATGGACACATCTTTGTGTCTGTTCTCGCTCATGTAATCATTATTCTTGTCCTTGAGGTGCAAAAAATTATTATCTTTTCAATGAGAAATACGGTATTGGTAGAAACATTAAAATTTTTGCAATACCTAGTGTTCAGACAATGATTCGGTCTAATGCCAGTGAGAACAACAACTACCTTAATATATTTTGCTTTTGAAGAAAAACAGTTTGAGGCTCGTTCAGATGTGCCTCACGCGCAATGTCAAAATTCGTCAAGAATTGTGTCGAAAAAGAAAGAGGAAACTTATTTTGTAGTGTTTTCAGGTTTTAAATAATTTGTGAGTTATAATCACTTAAAAATTTTTTGAGGAACACATCACAAATTTTGGTAAATTTCAAGTAGAATAAGGTAAATTCAAAAGCTTTTGTAGTTGCAATTTTATCGGGATCTGACCATTTTTAAATTGAGATTAGCAATAACTAAAAAACTGCACTATTCCAATATTTGAAATTTAAGCTTATGCATATTTTCTTTGGAATTTATGCATTACTAATTACAGAATAAAATAATTTTCTCTATTATAGAAAAATTCATTGTTATGTTTTAGAGAATTAGCTTTAAGCTTCTCAACTTTTCATTTGTATCTGTCTATACGATTTTCCTTATAAAATTTCTTTGAAATTGCTTGCAAATTGTCAACGATTTCTTCCGTGGACATGATGATCATCAGAGTGTGTTTAATCGTGAGCTACCCAATGCATTCATAGCGGTATAAACGGCTTTTTCTACAATTTCAACAATTTTCTTTGAGCCTAATACGATAGTTAATTACGATAGCGATGAAATCAGCACTACAAACAGCAATCACAGATCAAAACCTATACACACAACACAAGCTTTTATACATCTAACCTCCAAAAAGTTTAATTCCAATTCGATTTAATTTTCTATTATTATTGTGCATTCCTACATCACTTTTAATTTTGTATAGAAGAGCCAGGGATTAACACCCTAAGATCCGGATTTGGCTAATCTTAGTAAGATTACTAATAGTGCCCCTAATAAGAATAACTTGTATTTGCAAAATCTTACAGACTAATAACATAGACTACTAGGTATGATAATAATATACTTGTAAATATATGGATATCTAATTTGTTATTTTGTATTCGGCAAGCAATACAAGCAATGTATAATATTCGACTAGGGGTGTACATAGCTCTATATGTTAGAAACTGTGCTTATTTTACGTGATATATAGGAATATTAAATTAGCGAATTTTTTTACTTTTCATTATCTTATTAAGATTATAGTGTATTAAGCAGAACTTAATGAGATTTATCAGTGTGTCTAAGTAGTCTGATAATTATTAAGATAAGAATGTATTATATTGATTCCGGAAACTAATAAGATAACACTGTCTTAGGTTGATCTTACTAGGATTACACTTAATTAGTCTGTATTACACTGTGCTTAATATGATTGCAAATTTCGAATCTTAGGGCATGAGCTGAAAATTTAGTCCCAAACCCGACCCAAGAAAATTCTTTAATTTTTCGATTTGCTAGACTAAGGTTGGGTATACTAGAAATGTATAATAACATTTTTGTGTTGCGTAATAGTAAGTTACTTTCGAAATGATGATCTAAAGAGTGTGTTTAATCGTGAGCTACCCAATGCATTCATAGCGGTATAAACGGCCTTTTCTGCAATTTCATGCCCATTCCTGGGTTGAGACCAAAGTTTAAGCAGGCCTTTACTTCAAGTCCGAGTTATTCACACCATAAACAAAGACAATCCTCGTTGTAATCAGTAAAAACGTTTTTTACAAGACATGTTTTAAGCACTTGAACATTTTTTCATAATTGTTTTTTCCCAAATATAAATTAAGGGTTTCAAAAATGGGCCATCATCAAGGTTGCCAAATTTATGAATTGTGGCAACTGTTAACCTTACAACACTGCATAAAATACAATGCATGAAGAATATCCAAATTATGATGTTCTAAACCAAAGAAATACACTAAAAATGATCTTGAAAAATATAACTCGCTTGTCCTTTTTCCAGCAAAACTCAAGTGGAGGAGAGTAGCATGTGCCTCTTGAGCTCCACCTGACTGCTTTATGTAAGATCTATAGCACTGAAAAAGTTCCAAGACATTCAAAATTATTATGATATATGTTGCACTTTTTCGCAATTTTTATAGAAAAATTATTTAAAAATTTGATAATTTAGGAAAAAAGAGTCATTAAACGCAGCACAGAATTGATGTTTGGAGTAAGAATTGCGGTTCAAGTACACAAATGGTGCATGCGTGCTAAAAATCGGGTACGCTCACAAAAAGAAAGAGATAGCATGCTGAGAAAGCAATTTATTAATGAGTATTTTCGAAGAGCTGTAAAGGCAACTATACTTACTCATTACTTCATGAAAAGTATGATTGATACTAGCATAAAACTACATAAACCCAGTGTTCTTGAGATGCAGTACCACGCGAAAACAGAAAGTGAGAAGGATATGAGAGAGAAAAAGTTTGCCATTCTTGATTTCGAATCCAGTGAAAACAATCAACAAGACAACCTTCCAGGATGGGCAAAAATCATTTTATTCATTAAGCCTGAACATCGCACTGAAAATGACATAAACCAACTTCTTTTGCTGCTTCGTGGGTTGGAAGGTTTTGAAAAGTTTTCGCGCAAAATGCAGTTTGAAATGGGGAGGTCTATGTATTTTCTTGGAGTTCAACCAAGACGAGTTATATTACGGCAAGGACATATTGGACTATCATTTTATCTTATATATACTGGATCAGTTTTTGTAAGCAGTTCTGGACAAAATGGCACGAATTTAGAGGCTATTTTAACTAAGGGTATGTCATTTGGTGATTTAGCTTCTATCATTCGAGGTGTAGAAAGGCATGAAACAGTCACATGCAGAGAGGAATGCGAACTCTTGTGCATCGAAAAAAGGATTTTTGAAGATGTCTGTCCAAGAGTGTATGACAATGAAATAGAGTTGCGAATAAATTTCATTAAAGAACACTATTTATTTAGGGAGTACTGGGACTTAGTAAGCATACAAAGTTTATGTTTATTCAGCCACATTGCTGAGTATCCGATTAATCAATTCATTACTAAAGACACGGTTGATGATAGTTACATCTACTTCGTTTTAGAAGGGAAATGCATGATAATGAAATTGTTAGAGTTGAACATGTCTAAGGCAATTAAGGGCTCCTTCAGAAAAATGTCAATTGGAAGTGACATTGACGTTGATTCTTGTCTTCAATTTTCTGAAGAAGAGAATGAAATAGACATCGAAGCGATTCTTAACAAGAAAAAAGCTTATATATCCGCATCTACTGAGCAATCTACAAGAAATGATATGAGGAAAATGATGAATCAGACGAATTCCGTAACTGTATACATGAATCTTAAAAAAAAACTTTCCGCAGAACAGAATAAAATTGCAATTTTTATTAGTGTCAAATCACTTGAAAAAAATGATGTATTAAATTTACCAGAAGAGAAACGCAACAGTAAGAATAGCTTAATGTTGGTAAGTGAAAAGTGCAAAGTTCTAAAGATGAGAAAGTCAGACTTCATAAGATGCTATAAAAACCAAGAAAAACAACGCTTAATTCAGGGCAAAATATTTGAGCTGCAAACTCAATACCCTTCAGATGATGCCTTGTTGGATTTATACAGATCCAATTGCGACTGGGAAGCCTATAAACAACGAACTGTTGATAGTGTTGTTTCCAACAGAATACAGAGTGATTCTGATGATGAAAGATTTAAGCAAGTCGTTGAAAATAAACCTTGGAGGGCTAATGCTTCAAGGTGGCTGACATTACTGAACGAAAAGCAACGCATTGAAGACATGAGAAAATCAGCTCCCTTATATAACCCTATTTATTAAGCCGAAAAGCTCCTGAAGTTTAGAATAAATTTTTAATTTTTTTAGGAATTTATTAACATCTTGCTAATACTCAAACATCTTAAGCAACTTTACTTAGGAATATCATATTTCTAATTTCATGTATCCTCAAAAATGTGAATTATAAGCCTAATACAGTTTCTATTCTAAAACAGCCTCTAATGAATTAAAAAGATCTGTGTTATTACCGTTTTCAAAATTTTATAGTTTATAATAGAGGTAGAATTTCACCAAAATTAAAAATATCGTTATTTTCCATGGTACATTGCATATGGCAATGTAGCTTTTACTGAAATTTTTTCTATTCACCGTTATTGGTAACATACATGTAGCTATCAAAGTTTTCATGAGAAACTTTACAACTTTTCCTAAACTTCAATTTTGAATTCTTCCAAATAAACGAATTTACTGCCTAATTTCGGATAAGTGGTTTTCCATCACTGAACTATTACAAAATATTCAACGATCTTTATGTTGGGTGTGTACCAGACAGAATAAAATAAATATGCATCAATTTGTCAAATTTAACGTTCCTATTCTCATCTATCATTCTGCTTTTCTGAGAATATCTATCGAAACCGGTCTAATATATGTGTTTAAAATTTAATTTTAATTTTAAATATAATAAGTCACAGAAGAATTAGTTTCAAATAATATATATATATATATATATAGATAATATATATATATATATATATATAGCAACTATTGGGATCGTATTACTTACTTGACTAATTACATATCAGTCAATTCTAATATCAACATTTATGATCGTCCTAGCATTGTAAAGAAACAACTTCGTATATTTTT
>CABFPE010000144.1:624915-639648 GCA_900660155.1 Hofstenia miamia | reverse complement strand
CATTCGTGGCCAGAAAACAAACTGTCTCGCGAATTTTTTAGTCTTCATTATACCCATATGTGCCCTGTGAAGTACTTCAATTACTTGTTCTCTGCATGACTTAGGTATGTAGACACAACAATTCCGCATGATAAGTCTGTCTTTAATATAAAGTTCATGCTTTGATTTTTTCTAAATTCTTTTGTGCCCATAATGTTAGAAATCGTCTATCAGGCCAAGTAGATTCTATGAATCTCATAACCGTCTTTGAGTCCGGATCCCTCAAAATTTCATTGCGAACTTGGTCTATGTTCATTGCTTCAGTTTTGACAATGCAGGTGACAGCTATCTCTAACTTTCGTTCCAATTCACTACTGTTTACTCTGGGCAACTTGAAGCTAGATAGTATGTCAGCAAGAAACAGTAATTTACCTGGTTTGTATTGGATTTTTAGTGATGGGTACTTCTGCAGTATTACAAAGAGGCGCTGCACTCTTGGAGGGCATGTTGATAACGGCTTAAGTTGCAAGTCTTCCAGTGGTTTGTGATCGCATTCGACCACTACGGGCCGTCCATATGTGTATTGATGAAAATGTGTACAAGCATACGTGATGGCTAGTAATTCTTTCTGTGAATAGTTTTCTTCTGCTTTGTCATCGATCTTGCAGCATAAGCGACTGGTTTATTCTCTTGAATGAGACAAGCTCCTAGTGCTGATTTTGATGCGCCCGTTTGGATAGTGACTGGTAGCTTATTATCGAAATGCCTTAATATTGGAGCGGGCGTTAGGAGTTATTTCAAATGTTGGATGGATTTTTCGTTTTGCTGATCCCACATAAATTGTGCATGTTTCTTTAGCAGGTGTTGCAAAGCGTTGTAATGTCTGAGTAGTTAGGAATAAACTCGGATAAATAGTTGACCATTCCAAGAAATCATTGAAGAGACTGTTTATCTGTTGGTGTTGAGTATCTTTCAATAACTTGTACTTTATTTGAGTCGGGATGAAATCCAATGTGTTTTACAGTGTTCTTCATCAGTGAATCTTTCTTCTACTAAGTTTGATATTCCTTAAAAGTTTTCGTTGTAGTACTAATTTCAGTGTTTAAATATGAGTTTCTCCTGTCGCTGTAGCTATGCAGATGTCGTCGTGGATTGCGATTACGTTTTCTATGTCTCCAAACTCTCGATCAATCATACTCTGCGATTTCTCTGATACAGATGACAATCCAAACAGTAGTCGGTTCCAACAATATCGACCAAATGGCGTGTTAAAGGTACACAGGAGTGCTGAACGCGTTGTTAACTGAATATGCAGTAACAATTTGAGAGATCCATGACTGTAAAAAACTTCTTGCCATTGAAGAACTCTCGAAGTCTTGCGTTCGAAGGCGGATAGTGGTATTCTCGGTTAATTTGTTGGTTCAGTGTTTTGTTATCAAAGGTAATCCTACCATGCTACCAACCCATTCTGTTGCTTCATCCACCTTTGCAATTATTCCAGATGCTTGAAGATCTTTTAACTTGCTTTTTAACATTGGAATTAACGACAAAGGGTATCTTCTAGGGGATGCATAATTGGTTTTGCAAATCGCTTCAAGGGAATTTCATACTCATCATGAACTCTACCATATTCAGAGAAAACGTCATTGTATTTGTGCATTATCTCTTTTAAAACATCTTTTGCGGGCCCGGATGTTTTGTGCTTGTCAATTGCGTTAATATTAATTTATCCATAATATATCATTTCTATTGATATTTGAGAAAGAATCGGAATCCATTATTATTAGTTACCTGCAATATGAGGATATCTTAAATTACTCTGTAAATACTATAATATTAAATAAATCGAGTTGGGCCCCTGAAAAAAAATTATTGCCACGCGGCTGGTTTTCCTAACCCCTACCACATGTGACGTACCGCGGTATTCTGCGGTGTGCTACACCGCACACATCTCTTGTTGGGGAAGCCTTGCGCTTATCAAGCTGATGGCATGTTTTATTCGCAGCGTATTAAGCATATTACATGCTAATTTATCAAGTACATTACGACATTATTGCATTTTCCTTTTCTGAATTGAAAAAATACATATTTTTTAGGTTTCCTTTATAATGTTAAGCTCACTTGTTATTCTAAAATACCAATCAATTATATCTTTGATCTTGAACTCAATCTAAATTACTTTCAAAAAATTGAGGCTAAATTCTGCTAGAAAAAATTCAGAACGTCATCTATACCCTTTTTAAAAACAGTTTGAACTTGCATCGTTTAGATTGTTTACTATGTTTGTTAAGAGAATTCACAACTTAGAAGCGATACAATAATTACAATCACATAAATATTAACTTACACATTTACATGTTTCCTTTTTTGAATATTCTCACCCTGTGGTTCTTTTGTATTGTAATATTGCAGCATGGAAGCCAACGTAATACCCATATTTTCTAATAAGTAAAAAGTAAATAGATTTTAGAATTGTAGTCTTGATCGAAAAATAATGTATATATATATATATATATATATATATATATATATATATATAAACAGTAGAAAAATCATCATTTGTATGAGGCTAAATAACATCTAAACTAATTTTTTTGAGAGATGTGGAATTTTTAGAAATTAATGATGATTATGACAAAATTAATGGTTTTAGAGAGTAAAAAATTTTGTCCATAATATTCATAAGTGGAATTATTTCAAAAGTTTAATGGCAGCAGTTTTCTACAACTGAACTCAAATTTGAGATTAATGTGCTAAAACTATAATTTTTATAGCAATTTGTGTTTAGGCGGTGCACGAAGAAGACGTGAATGAAGTTGCAGAAATCAACTCACAGTTTCATGAAAAACGCAAAAGAATGTATTATCCGCCAATAAGTGTAATTCGAAAGAGAGCAAGAATGAAACATGTAGCTGCTGTGTATAAACTACAAGCAAAAAAACCCTTAGAGGCTGCAAAGATAGATGAAAGTACTTGGAGCAATTGGTTGAAAAGATTACGAACTCTATCCACCATTTCTGAAACAGATTCAGAGGGGAAGCGAATTACAAATGATAAAAACACAAATGCTACGGAATTGCAATCGATTGTTTTGAGTCAAATGGACGCAAAAGAAGGCAAAAATGTGACGCCTCAAGAGATATCAGAACAGCAAGATCATGTAATAAAACGTCTCACGCGAAGTGCACAAGCTCGTTTTCCACCCTGCTCAACCCAATTAATTAAACTAAGATTTCCTATTGGCAACATATCACAATACCCAGAACTAAAAGAACTTGATTTCCACAAAAATAAGTCTGTGAAAAATGAACATTACTTGATAAACCTACCAAATAACGCTGAAGATAAAATAGAAAAACGAAGAATTAGAACGAATCCTGACTTATTAATTAGTAACAATAGCAAAAACTGTAATTCAACAAATGATCGAAGAAATCAGTTTGCAACAAGTCGGTTTGAAAGTCAAGATTCTGGCTTACCAAGCTCACTTTCTGCTACAGAACAAACAGATGTATTGTTACCTTCACTAAATACATTCGAAGATGTTTCTAATAACACCAATGGCATTCAAAACAACAATTCTTCATTAAATCGTTTACGATTGCCAAGTCTTCCTTACGATGTACGTCGTATGTCTGCTCCAGAAAACCGAAATAATCCACCAGCATTTTTTAGAGGCAGATCTCAAAGCCTTAAAGAACCTTGGTTGTTAACTCACGAGAATCAGCATGAATTATTTCAATTTGACTTCTTGGATTTATCTGAAGTTGATAAAGTCGATCCAAGAATTGCTAATGATCTTCTGTGTGAAGAAAAAAGTGTGTTAGAAGATTTCTTGAATGATTTACCAGAACTAGATTTTGTTCAGCGCTCGAATACAGCCCCAGTAATTTCAAACTACACGGTAAATACAAGTCTTATATTAAAGCGTTCTGCCTCTTCTGATTATGTCAGTGTCCTGGAGGATAAGCAAAATGAAATTTTAAAAATTGCCAATAACGATGAAGTAAATTTGTTAGCATTAATTGATCTTGCGCGTATGTCTGACCTGAGTTCAGGTACTAATTCAGTTGGAGGCAAGAAAAAGGAAGTTCTCAATGAATTTTATAAAAATGAGGAACACGATATAGCAAATATAGAGAAAGAAATTTCCAATGAACTTGTAAATGATGAGGATCACAATCTATACAACATTGAGAATAATGTTCTCGATGAATTTGCTAATGATGAGGATCATGATATAACTAACATTGAAAAAGAAGTCTTAAATGAAGTTGCCAATGATGAGGATCATTATATATACAACATTGGCAATAATGTTGCTAATGATGAGGAACACAACAATAATAACAAGGACAAAGCCAATGACAGCATTGCGAAATTAATCAGATTTGGCTATAACAATCCATTGAATGACCTACATCCAACTGTAGATAACTCACAAGAAAAGATAAGTGCTGGCAGAAAATTGATTAGCAATAACTCACTACACATGCAAACAGATGCTGATATGCCTAAATCTATGGATGTGTCGTCTAACAAAGACTTAGAGACCAGCTCAATCGTCAGTGCTAATGAAAGCATAATACATCCGCTAAATTTAAAGCCAAATTTTCATAAAGGCAATCTAGAATTTAATACTACAAATGGAGGTGCAATGCCTAATGACAAAACTGATATGATAAGTTTCTTAGAAAAGTATGATCTATATGTAAGTGATGAAAATGTCATAAAAAATCCCGAAGATTTAAGTGAGGTAGTTGACTTAAGGGAAAGTCCCTTAATAACAGAGAGAATATACAACAATGATATTAATCCTTTTACTATCCTACCGAGTATAAAACAAGACCAGATTCCGGAAAGTATGAAACTGAATAACAACGACAATAAGGAGTCAACTGTTGAATTCTCTAAGTCTAAGAGAAATCAGAAACAGAGACTTGATATAGAGGATGAAAGTGATCAAAATATGACAGACTTAATGTCAAAAACATTGAACAAAAGTAATGATAATGGATTGAAAAAATTACCAGCAATAAGTCATAGCACAGTAGCAAAGTTGCTGCAACCAATCAGCAGAGAGTCCACATACTCCATTATATCAAGAAGAAGTGAAAATCCAAATTTGGAGAGAAAAAAGAAAAAGTTATATTCATATCCAAAACGAAATAATTCAATTTCTTCTGCAATAGATCAACCAGTCAGTAAAAAGTTACCATCTGTAGTTAAGCAAAGAAAGATATCTCTAGGAAGTATTTCTTTACATTCCAGTAGAATTCCAGTGCTTAAAAAAGAGTTAAAAGAAGACTCAATTATTGGCAAAAGTTCTGCACGTTCCAGTGTAAAAAATAAGAAAAGTAAATATGAAAAGCAGCACTCTATGACTTCAAGGAGGTCCCATCCTGAGACCACCACTGGAAAGGATGAAATAACTCCTGAAATGATCCAAAGCGTTGCAAGAAGTTGCAATATAATTCCCAAAACAACTGAATGCAATATTAGTGGTCTAGGAGATACAAATAATCAAAACGAAACAACAGAACACAGCAAAGATCGTATTCTAGTGAGCAGAGGCACGTCAAGCATAATGAAGCTGATCGTAAATGAAGCAGTCACGCAAACTACTGAAATCGACTATAACCAAGTTGAGCTGGTCCACAAAGCCGTTCAAAATATCTGTGAAAAAATTACGACCACACAAGGTAACCAAACTATGTGGGATGCCAATCCTGAAATGGCAACTCAAACTTCGAATCTGTCAGAAAAATCGTTGATATCTAAGACTAATGTTGTTCAGAATATGAGTGTAAATTTACAAAGCTCTTTGACAACGGAGGTGTCGAAAATTGATTTCGAACAGCAAGCTACATTCGACAGTATAAGGCTTTTAATGAGTCCAGAACTAATTAAAAGTCTACAATTTCTGGATGGATTTCAAAGAGAATGCCTTATATCTCACAATCTGCTTAGAAACCGACATCGAGCTCCGCCAATTCAATGGGATGATGCACTAGAAACTCAAGCACGAAGATGGGCTGAATTTGTGATGTCATCTGGCGTGTTAAAACATAGTGCTGGAAAAGATTACTCTGAGAATATAATTCGACAAAAACTCAGACCTGGAAGAAGGCCGCATGGTTTCACAGTGACGGAAGCGTGGTATAGCGGTCTAGCAAAGCTAGATTTTTCATTTCAAGCACCGCAAAATTTAAATCGAATGGTGCGTGCAGGAATTAAGGTGGTATGGCAAGATGCAATTAAAATGGGAGCCGCTTACGTCTGCTCAGATGATGATTATTTTGTTGCAGTCGCTCATTATGGTCCAAAAGCTAAAATTACCGAAAAAACTCTTCCTCATAGTGTTCTACCTGCGATTACACAATGCATTTAAATGCAATGGTTTTATAAATGACCACTAATACTGAAGAAATGATATTTGTTTCACTTTTATATATATATATATATATATATATATATATATTTCCCGCTTTTTGCTATGGAAAATACAAAAACCTTATATTTGGCGGGAATCGCACTTTTCCCTCAAAAAACCTATTTTTTGGCTATTGTTTAAACATATTTACCATGGTGGTAGGTAAATTAAAGAGACACTATCCTGCAAAATTTCAAAGATTTATGTTTGGAAACGCGGTCATGATTTAGAAAACATTTAGCGGGATATATATATATATATATATATCAGAGTTGAAATTGGGCCCATTTTTTAGGCCCAAGCCCGGCCCAGCTCAAATTATTTTTCTTTTACCCCAATGATAGTGTACTTTCCTCATAAAGGCCCATGGCCCATAAACACGTACTACATTATTAATTTGATTGGACAATGTTCATAATGTATTGATCAACATGTGCATAGGTGCATGTACGTTTTAGTCCGTCAAAAATGCTAATTCAATTCTGTTCAAATTCAAATTGCATGTCATACATGGCCAATTTTTTCTCAAACAAAGATCCGATCCCAATACTCTTGTATTCCTCTTTTGTTTATAAATATTCTTGTGATGAGTGTAATGCCTCATACATCGGGGAGACAAGAAGACATTTGGAAATTAGAATTAAAGAACACCTAAGAGGCCACCTAACATCAGAAATTTACTTAGATCATCACCAAGCAACAAAAGACCATTTTAAAATATTAACTAAGAACAAACTTACCAAGATCACTGAAGCATTATTAATAAAACAAGAACATAAAAAACTATTAAATAGACAATTAAACCATGTTAGCATTCTTAAACTTTTCTAAACTTTCCCTCTGTACTCTATATGCACTGACGAAGCTCTACGTATGTAGCGAAACATGTTTGCGGAATAAATCTGTCATAATATGCTAAGTCTTAGCAAAATATCATTTAAATGTATTATTATATACATAATTTAGAGAAATACCATTTTCTAATATATGAAAAACAATTGCAACAAGAATGTTATTCAAGACCGCTGTCTTCCAACAAATTGCGAAGTTAACAGCACCTTAAGTTTTAATGTACCTTTCCAAATAATTTTTACTCACGTTACTTTTTATTCTGTTGAAGAACCAAGCTAATTGTTGATTTAGGAAATCAGAGTTTTGAAAAATAGTTTTTGACAAGTTTTTTGTTCAAAAAACATATAACAGCATAGAATAGATATCCGCCTTATACGTGCAGCAAGAAATTGTGGTGAGAATTCACCCGCCTGAAAATTTTAAGCAATTTAACACCATATATACTGTATATCATAGTTGGAACCCCCCCCCCCCCGGTCTGCCTGACCGGTCTGGGCTGGCAAAAATGTACATTTGCATTCTCATATAACTTCATAAAAGGAACATTGAAACCGGCTCAGAATAGTATATTCAACAAAAGTAATAAATCGAAATATATAGAAAAATATAAAAAATATAAAATTATAGAAAATACTATGGCTATTGACGTTAGAAAGTACCTCCTTTAATACGCTGAATGATTCAACGGAAGCACTATCTAATAGTGACCGCTTCTTTGAAATGATTCGTGAGAGACTTAATTTTTCATGTCGGTTCTATTTAATCTACTTGCAATGAGGTTTACATATACACACACACTCGCACACACTGTGTTACGAAAAAACAGCCTCACAGCCTGCAAGTGATATTTTTGCTACATTTTTCAAAATGTTGAAATATTTCTATCAAAATTAATTGGTCTCTGTCTTGACTCTGGACTTGACCGATTTCCAAATTTTCAGGCAAAAAATTCGGCCGGTTTAGACCGGACTGGGTAGTATTGAATTTTCTTTGAAATATGTAAAAATTACTTTTAATATTTTGTATGTGAAATCTCTTAGTTTTGGTGCAGAAAGTTTTTGCGAAATACTTAGAAAGTTTAAATCTAAAACAAAACACGTTATCTATGCAGCTTTTATGCCACCGTAAGTTGATTTAAATCTATCGCTAACCACCGCAATTATGTAAATCGCTACATCGGCACAACGCACTGCACCGCACTCTATATTGAATGTAGTTGCTCAGCATAGAAATATGCACAATGTTTAAAGACCTTGATATTCAGAAGAAGTTTTTTTACGCTTGCCAAGTCATTATGAAAGAAAAAACAGCATCCATCTCAAGAAATTTGAATCATTTTAATTGCACACCAATAAGCGGAGGCAAAACTAAATTGATTTGCTTCAAAATAAGTGTTGTGCACTAATTCAATTTGAACTACATTGATATGCTTCAAAATAAGTGTTGTGCAATAATTCAATTTGCAAGTACATTACTTAGTCAACAATAAATCGTCATTGATGGTTTTAAAGAATAAGTTTTGGTGCAAAACGTGTTTGAAATAGGTACTTTCAATTTTTCTATTGAAAAATCGACGTCGAGAATAAAATTTTAATAAATCCTTGCAAGTTCTTTAAGAGATCAACAACATAATATGCAATAGTGAAATGTCAGACAAAACCTTCTTGACAGGGATTGATCATAGATGCTTTTCTAGATGATAAAAAAACGTCAGAATTTATTATTTAATTTTCTCACTATTGTATCAACATAGCAAATTTCATACGCGCGAAATTGAAGATAATATTTCTCAGATTATTGTATGAACCTAATTGCTTCCAATGATTGCCTACCTCAAATGGGTCTAGACTGATTTAGGAGGATTTAGAAAATGATGAAATTTATTCGTATCATTCATGTCAAATACAGGATTCATTAAATATTTAAGATTACCTCTTTGTTTTGATCTTTTTTAATTCTACAAGGTTTATATGTCTACATTTCCTTTTTAACTCCATTCGAATTGAGGAAGGACTTCCTCCTTTATTAAACTAAAAATGTTGTAAAACTTTCTTAGGAGCACTTCTTGACATTTCCTTGCTTTCATTGGATTCGTAGTCCCCTAATGTATTTTTTCAAGATCTGCTCATTTTATGTATGGTATTGGTTTTCAACGGGATATAGACTTCAAATCTTTACAAAGTTCATTCTTATTGCTAGCATTCGAGGGATTATTAATTCGGACAACCAACGTTTGCTTATTCTTAGTCATATTTACCTATTCGAAAACAATCATTCACTGCAAATTCCTCATCCGTAGTGCTTAAAGTTTTCGATGCTTGTATTAATAAGTCCACTTCTATTATTTCCTAAAATTTCTCATGTGGTGAGTCATTTAACTTAAAATTCTAATACTCATTGTTCGTTCTTGCATAATAAATTACGCAACGATAACTTTTTTAAATTTTCATTATTCTTTTGATAACTTATAATTTCATCTTGGCTTCACTTTCAGTATCTGCCCTTGAAGTTAATGTAAGCAGTTTGGAAATTTAGTTGTTTTTTGTTTCGATAATATTTCTTTTTTTGCATCAAAGCATATGGGTCATGGAGTTAAAAAATGATCATTATACTGTTTAAGAGGATCAATGCATGTATTGCTAAATTCAGTGTATTTTAAATTCAAAAGTGAGATAATATTACATGAGATTACAATTGAAAGACATCATTTCTTATCCGTTTTACACGTGTTTCAAGAAAATGCATTACATTGATTGAACATTGCAAGCAGTAAATATACATTATTAAGAATAATATTTACAAATGTGATCTAGTGATTCATTACCATTGAAAAATAAGGAAACTATTTGCAATAACCTACAGCTACTATTTTATATACTTATTGAATCAATTAAATTTGTTTGCTTTATGATATATTGTTTGTATATTCATTAATTTTAATTATCAGATTTTAATAATATTAAAAAATATTTCTCTTTTAGTTTGATGTCGATGTTGGTCTATGCACAGCTCCAGATTCATTACGAAGCGCCTTTCGAAATACTTAGTCATGAATATATATGAAATTCGACTAGAAGATTGGTTCATTTAAGACATTAAACAGACGATCTAGTTTCTAAAAATCAAAATTTACAAAATGGCAATACACTATTTACAAATTCCAAAAATTATACAAAAAAATATAAAATTTTGATCATAAATATGGATAATGATAGCTTTAAGTTTGGAGAAAAACTAACGATCCAAATGTATCTGTCAAAGACATATAAAATTTCGCTAATATTATTACTAGATGCTTGTGTACTCGTTGACACTGGTTCAACGACATCAATTTTTGGCAAAAGTTCTTTGAATATTTTGCTTTCCTGCATTAGTTCAAAATCTAAGTCTTCCGATTGATCATTGGAGTTTCGAATCTGAGTTAGCCTTACTTTCACTGATTGAGGAATATTTTTTCTTCTAGCTAGAAGATATAATGCTTGATACGATGAAAGTTTATCAACGATATCATGAGATATTGGAATGATGTCTAGAGCAGCATTTGTCAGAGATTGTATAAATGAGTTGGCTAAGTTCTGTAATGAGAGCTGAACAGCCAGTTTATCAAGTTTTTGAATTAACAAGGAAGTCATTGATTCATCTGACAGAGCTTTTCCAAGAATGGACTTTGGAATAGCATCACACCTTGAAATGAGTGGAAGAGCATATTTAATGAAGGCATCTTGTCTAGACTGCAACTCATTTGTCAAATCACAAAAAAGGTTATTCAAGGCAAAGATGTTACTTGTATTCATTTGTTTTTCATGATTCAGAAACACAGTTATAAGATTTTCTCGAACATCGACGGGCAGTGTTAGCACATCAATTCGACTTAATGCTTCCTTTACGTCGAAATGAAATTTTGTAGATTTTGAAACAACATATGGTAGCATTCGGCCAAAGGAAACTGCTTCAGTGAAATTTAAGCTGACACCATTTCTGAAAGTGCTAAACTTCGTCAGCTTTGAAATGTATTCCAATTGATGTGGAAGAATATAGATAGAATTTGCAAAGTAATCGAAGCATGCCTCTATTTCATGAGCACTTAACTGTCGAAATTCTTCATTTGGAAGATACTGAATGCCTAAAAATGCAGTAATAAGACCTAAGTTATTGATATCGAATTGGAATAACACCTAACTGTCGACTCATTTAATTTAAAATTAGAGGGATAAATGAGTAGTTAATAAGACTAATGTTTTAAATGAGTTCAAATCTAATTCGATCTGATCTAAAAAATGAAATTGGACGCAATCCGAATCAGAAATTTGGAAATGAGAAATAGTCCGCGATTATTTCAAAATTGAGATTTGAAGAGGGACATGCCTGTCGACCAATTAACAAACACATTACCAAAATATTTACAGTGTATATCAAGCAATATTTCACATTTACAACTTTCGCTATGATCTTCGCCTATTTTCGCCGGAATTTCATATTTCTGAATAACTTATGCCGTTTATTACATTCCATTACATCCAATTATCTATTATGCACATGTTCAATATTTTAAGTTAACGGTTTTGCTAATTTAAATTTAAATTTCTAAAAATAGTACGTTGCAAAAATAAACAATGACTAAGAATTTATCGTTGAAAATTGTTTAAGTTAAGTTACAGCTATTCTATCAGTGTACTAGGTATGATTAGATTTAACCATGCCCCATCCCATTCAAGCTCTCTGAAATAATTTGTTCTCAATGTCCCAACTTGTCCCACAGCAATTTTTCTTAATAATTGCAAAAAATTATTAATAATATTCTCAAATCCGTGGTTTCAGTCCTACACAAATATTGAGTTCTAGTGAATTCATTGGACTAAACGGTCTCTCAGAAATCTTCTAGAATGACAGCATTCATAAGATATAAAATAACTATACCTGAACCCAAACTTTTGATTTGATCACAGTCGAGAGTTTTTCCATAGAATGGATATTTAGCCTTCCAGTGTTTGTAGACTACTCGTGTAAGTTCTCTATGATTAGCATTGGCACTTTCCATATTGTCATCGCTGAGTAATGATCTACAATTGAGGAAGTCGATAGAGTTACCGTCAACATGATTGAAAAGAGGGCCTTTGGCCACCAGTTCATACATAACTGCTAATTGGTTTTCATTGGAGGAATCTACCAAACGGGTAAAATTAATATTCTCATCGTATAGGAGAAAAGCGCGATCAAGACTAAACATAATCTTGCCAAGTTCTTCGTTTCTCCAACTGCGCTTTAACGCCATCGCTTGACTAGGTCTAAGACAACAATTTGAGAGCATATTTCTATGTGAATATAAGTCTTTATTTTCCAATATGATATCAGAAGGAATACTGCAAATTAGAAATCCGAGAGAAAAAAAATCATCTACTAATAACTTGTGATCCACCGTTTCTGCGCTACAACCATTGGCATACAAACGAACAAGAGCAGACCTCTTTTCATAACTCAATAAATTTACACTATCTGTCGTTCCAATGCTGCTAATCAAGTACCTGCACACACTTTGTTCCAAACCATGGAATTGACTTATGTTGAACTGCTGAAGCAAGTCACCAGATAAAGAAAATAGTAAGAATTTATTCAAATCCCTAAGCGAAAATTGTGAGTTTGTAGAATATATAGTGCGGATGTGATTGGATAATACCGAAGTTAATAAGAATGGTACATGTTTGCATTGCCGAAAGATGTTTATAGTCACAGTGATAAATTCAGTGGAAGGGATCTGTAAGACATGTTTGCTACTAAGACCACAAGTTAATGAACCTAACAATTTAGAAAATTGAATGTCTATGTTTCCTATTCTGTTTTGCAGTTCCAAATAATTTAAGATCTCTTGCGCCTGTTGCGAGCTCCACTCTTGGCTTGTTAAATAGGGATTGTTCAATAATACTTCGCGAACTGATCTTCCCCTTTTAATAGAGTCCAACACATTTTTTTGAAAATATTGAGTGGGTAGAGCATCCCATATTTTTGGAGGGATTCCATTACAGTTTTTCACATTCGTACAGTACTTAGAAACTAAATAATGAATTTGACTACGCCCCAAATCTGCTTCGGTTAAGATCTTCGCTAATTTTTCTCCTGGATTTGGAATTTCAGAGTCATCCAAACCTGTTAATACATCAAAATTATCTATCAGATATTCGTTGTTCATATTAACTGCATGTACTTGCTTGTAGATGCTAATAGCGATCTTTCGTCGCTTACTCCAATTAAGATTTCGAAATTTTAGAACATTCCAACTAGATATCAAATTCATTGCAGACAGACTTACTTGAGCTGAAGACGGAATATATTCAAAACAGGCTTTTAAATACTCTCGTGGCATATCAGCAACATTAGGATCTATGTTACAGAAAGCTCTACTTGTTTTCACTCGTAAAATAGCACTCTGTGTTTCACTGAGGATGTCATTAACTGTACTCCATTTAGTATCTGCACTTCTGTCCACTAGAATTTCTGATAATTCGAAAATGCTCATCGTGGCGAAACGATAGAAATATTTTATTGTAGGAGCTCCAACAGGCCTAAATTTTCCCCAATTCTCTGCAAGTTTTGAGGATATTATTCTACCTGTGGGTATTTGAAGATTCTTCACAGTAAGATAATCTTTTTGGAGGTTTTCATTAGCTAGCTGGTTAAGAAGAATAAAGTCAATTTCATTAGGTGTTGCACAGTGATATAGATACAACCAACCTTTCTTCCATAAACGCACTCTACTTTGGTAAGTGGAAGCATCGCGATCTCTTGGAATTCTTAAATATTCTTTCATCGCTGAAAGAACAGACCGGCAATCATCTTTTCTTTTTAGAGAATTACCTTGAAAGAGAATATGTTTAAAGTACGTCTGCAAAACCTTCAAATAAACAAATTTGTCAATGAAGTAAGGCATGTATATATTGCTTAAGAAACCTTTGTAAATTAAAATTTTTTCCGATGTCCATCTTTGAAAAGGTATTTTGTAAGTATCCAATGCCACCAATCTGTAAGCAGTATCGCCATTATCTAAGTGACGTAATATTGAATCGAAAAAACTTCTATTATGGCAATTCTCATAGAAAAAAGCAAACGTTTCCAAACTGACATCTTTTTTCAATAAACGAGTGGAAAGAGTAGAAGCATTTGCTGAACAAAATTGCTTACGTTGCAATTCAGCATCAGTCAAGTTTAATAGTTCTGAAGATGTAAATGAATGCAGGCAAATAAAACTAATTAATACGATGATAACCTAAATATCTCGAAATGTAAATAACATAAATTTAGTTGTTATTGCATTACTATAGTTCCTTACATGTTGCTTCCTATGGATTTTAAAAATATTTATTTTCAGTTACACATGCTTTATGAAGAAAATATAAATATTTTATGGGATAATATTTTTATAGATGGAAAAAAATAATATCAATTTTTGCATAGATATTCATGTATATATATATATA
>CABFPE010000144.1:596848-612551 GCA_900660155.1 Hofstenia miamia | reverse complement strand
TGTATATATATATATATATATATATATATATATGTGTGTATATATATATGTATATATAGTGGCTGATTAGTATTTGACGGTTTTATATATTTTTAGGAAATTCTAAAATGGAAAAAAATTTGACACGCATCATAATTATTTAACCAATTTTTACTTGTCATTATGCAAATTTAAAAATCCTGGTTTTTTCGACATTCCTTCTTCTATAGCTTATTGAGAATTTCTGAACGCTTCTAAGCGTATATCATTTGGAGCATTTCCCATCTCTTGTTCAATTAAATTTGGAAAAACCTAGAAATTTTGTCTTAAATATGACCATGAACAATAATTATCAAATACAATCCCAAGTGATGGTAAATATATTTTCCCATAATATTGAAGTATAACAAGCGTACAACATAAAGACGACATTGGTAGTGTTTTCATAAAGTGTATCAATCAAAAATAATATTAGATGGAAAATAAAAAACACCTTTCTTCTCTTATATAAGTAAAAAAAATTCATACGCTATTCTATTGTCAAATAATTACCCGCCACATTATACCCTATATATTATGCAAGTAAATTTAAATTATTATACTTCCAAATGTTGATTATAGCGCAAGTATGCTGTTTTAGGCTACATATGCATGCATTTCCTGCTTACACATTATATCATATAACAAATAAAGGAGCTCACCATTTATAGAAAAGCTGTAGAAAATTAACAAAATGTAAACATTTGTTACTCAATACAGCAGCCAATGAGAATTGATTACGATTGAATTGGCCAATAACAACGCAGCTGTTTCGAAGGTATTTTTAATTCAAACGTGATATGATTGACGCTATCAAGTTTAAGTATTTTTTGTGAGTAATTAACTCTTGAAAAAACTATTCATTCTCTGCAAAAACTCAACCTTAATTAAATTAATGTTGTTAAGTAGTACTTTTGAAAAGCAAAAGACGCACAACATTTTTTCATTAAAAAACAAATGAGCGATTGCTGTTTTTATTATTGCTCTATATATGCGTCAAAAGCAATTTTTCTTATTAATAGAAAGCAAGGCACATCATTAGAGACACATTTAATCAATTATTAAATAATGCATTTTCAGCCAGTCTCAAATACTTATTTTTTGTATTCTCGATTTAAATTTAATAATCGAATTGTTTTGCTTAAAAATGAAAATAAGATTTTCAATGTGGCTTAAAGTATTCAAAAATGCCCTTACTTTAACATATTCCTTAATACCAATAATATTTTTACTAAAAAACATAATCAATGTTTAGGTACAATTATATTTATTAAACAGAATATAATTAGAAAATCTATATATATATATATATATATATATATATATATATATATATATTCAAGTAATTTATAAGCACTAAATTCACGCATGCTAAAATATGCAGAACCATAAATCAATCAATTATATAATAAAAAAAAGCAAGCTATCACAAAAGTCTCATTTCAACAGTCAATCGTTTGGATGTGTAGGGTGGGATCATTAATAATTTAGGTATTTATATTTTTTGATGCTAAATCTGTGCAAGAATAAGTACAACTATTATACTACGTGACAAAAAAAATTAGACAAATTTTTAAACATGCATACCTCTTCGTGAATGACTCTCACTGTTTTGAAATTTTAAATGTATGTTCTTTATTCAATTTGCAAACCGCAAACTAACACTCCTTGGCAACTTCCTGTTTTTACCCGCGCGATTTAAGAGTTTTAAAACATTTATGTGCACATTCATACAATGAAATCTAAAGATAAGCTGAGCCGAAAACTTGATTCTACCATTGCTTCATGTCAATTTTCTGCGGTGCAACTGCATGGTATGTTCCCACAGTTTGCGAAAGCAACTATTTACAATAGAGTTAGGAAATTTAAAACATTCCACAGTCTTGAAAGGCGGCGCGGAAGTGGGCGGCGCAACAAAATTTCCGGGGATGACCTCAAATCTTTATGCAAACTAGCAGAAAATCATTCTCAAAGTTCGGCAAAGGAACTGGCCGAGAAATTAGAGATCAAGGGTCGTCCAAAGGTCTCTGCACGAACGGTGCAGAGAGCACTAAAAAAATCTGGGTATAGAAAGAAAAAAGCAAAGCCAGTCCCAAATTTGTCAGAATCGCAGAAAGAATCTAGAGTCGCATTTTGCACCCAAATGAGCGATTATTCTTGGGAGAACGTCTTCATAACGGATGAATGTCTATTCGATTTGCAAAGAAACACACTTTTGCACTGGTGCCGGAAAAAGAAACCTCAAATCCCGACGTCAAAGTTCTCGCCTTCTGTGATGGTCTGGGGTGCCTTAAGTTCGAAAGGATTTTACCTGACGACTATTTCGAGCAATGTAGATAGCCGAAAATACTGTTCAATTATCAGTGAGTTTATGCTCTACGCAAACACTTTGTTTCCGGAAGGATGGGTTCTCCAACAAGATGGAGCAACTCCTCATACTTCAAGGTACACGAGAAATTTCTTCCAAGACGAAAACTTAGAAGTCTTGCAATGGCCTGCAAACTCGCCTGACTTGTCGCCGATTGAGAATATGTGGAAATTTATAAAGGATATAGTGGAAAGAAAGGTACCAACAACCAAAGGCGAACTTATCGAAGAAATTCAAGCTGCAGCAGGCAGAATTTCAAGGGAGGTGCAACAAAATTTGTTCAATTCGATACCCAGACGATTAAGTCTCTGCATCTCGGCCTCTGGTGAAACAATTGATTATTGAGGGGCACCATAAGATAGACCACTTTTTTCTGTTTATTGTATATGTTATTCGTGTTTTTGTATTGTCTGTCAACTTTGAGAAATTCAATGTATAAAATTACTAATGTGTCTTATTTTTTTTGTCGCGTAGTATACATACTTAAAATTAAAATATGACTGCATATTCCTTACGTCAGCAAGTTTTTTTGGAAATATATGCAAAAGACTAAAAGTTCATTCATCCGTTATATCTATCTTACCTCTTTCCACGCTCTTTCCTACAGAATACTATGTAGGTCAATTTCAAAAGTGAAAGACATAGTCTGGCTTAACTCTATTTTTACTAGTGTTATTTTTATGCAACAAAGTGATCTGTCAAAGCCTGTTAGGAAATATTAAAAGCCTTTTGCATATACACATCTATGGGTGTGCCCGCTCATGTAATGATTTTGCTAAAATTTATTGTGCCTGGAGTGCAAGCAAATAAGGATTTTTCCAATGAAAAATCCAATTTTTGTAAAAATGCTTAAATTCTTTCCATACCTAAACTTCAGATTAGAGTTGGAACCGACTCTCGGCTAGCCTTTAATTGGACGTGTTGGTTTTAATGCTTTGTCTTAAAACAAAGCAAATTAAGGTGTACTTGTATTTAATAAAGTTTAGCATAAATGAAATTGTATATTATTAGCAAGCAAAGCAAAATAATTTTGAGGACACATTATAACAATAAAGATCCCTTTGTAAACTGGACTACCATCATTTTGTAAATTATGCTTGAATTAAACGATGACTAATATGTATTGAGCATCAACTAAACTCTATTTCTTCAAGGGCAACAGAAAGGGCTATCGTAACTTCGTTCTTTATATAATTGAAACTTAGGTCTAAGATATTTCAAATTAATTTCAACAATTCGAGACGAAACCAACCCATCTTAGCACAATAATGAAAGCTACGGAAATGAAAAATCCGTAAAAATAAAAACCAACAAACTAATGTCAAGTAGGCGAAATAAAACTTTTAGTCTCATTAATTTACTGATGAATTTGCCCAATGTTTTTAATAATCACTATGTGAGTTTTCTAAAGGCATAGCATAGAAAATTGTATGAAATTGAATTTGTTTTCAAGATAGCAATCTAATAATACGAAAATAACGTAGAAAAAGGTTACATTGTAACGTCATTTCCATTATTACTTCGGGTGTTTCTAAATCAGTCAAAACCGGCATGCTAAAAAAATAGCCAATCGGTTGCTGGTCCGACTTAAAAATATACAGCCGGTTCCAGTTCTGGATCAGATAACCAAACGGTTCTAATGTCCATGGGAACAATAACTCTCCAGTAGAATTAGAGTTAAGTCTAATAGCATTAAAGAAACTATCAATATTGCATATAAACGTGAATTTAAAACATGAATAATTGGAATATGTTAAACTTACTATGTTCTACTACTTCTCAAAAATTCAATGAAATTAATTATTGGTACGGGATTGCCAATAAATATATCACAGAATATAAGAAAAATCATTATTTCCAAATGCTTAAAATCAGCAAATTTTTAACAAAACGCCTGGATAGTTTTAAAAACGTTTGGATGCTTAGTTTGGATCTGATCTATTTTTCGCAAATATTTAAATATAATGTGTAGTTTGAAAAATAAGTAAGAATACGCCGTTGAAAGAATATTTACTGCAAGTAGCGAGGATCTTGATGTTTGATGGCACGTACTTCTGTGTATTGATTCATCAAAATTCTTTCCATCCTTAAAATTTGTTTGACATATTAGAGACTAAACTTACCATGGAAGTGTGCAAGGAATATTACAAATTATTGCAGACTTTAATAGAACCCCTTTATATAATGAAGGAAAATTTGAAAAATAGAATTATCTAAATTCAAACAATTATTACGTTTAGAATCAATTGATTGGAGGAAAACACATTCGCAATTTAGTTTGGAGTGTTATCCCCATGTTCATATTTGGAACAGTTTTTAGTAGCTACGAAATTGAGAACTTACTTGCAATAGGTTCTAATTTATTAATAATCTTCCACAGAGTGGAAGATTTGCATTTTTGTATGCAGTTTTAAGTAATTGTTCAAAGTAATAAAGGAAAAATGCCTAGCATGACCTCTTGATAACAAGCATTATTGTTTTCATTGATTTTGCCTATAAATTTGATAACAGAAGAAGACGTATTTATCAAAATCATTCGACATTCAACATCGGTTCTGATCAATTTTTATTTTAAAAAAGTAATTTTATCTTACTGTTTGCAATAAAATTTGATTTTTTTCAGCAGTCCCTGATGAGATAGCATCCGCATTTCTCTTTATCACAAGGCAAAAAAAAGAAAAATTGAAGTAATCAAGTCTGAATGGAATACAACGTTAACAATTAATGCATTGCGGCAAACTATAAAGCATTAGTATTCTGAAATATGCCATGATGCTGATAAGAAGCTAGCATGTTTTTAAGTTTGAGATTAAATACTTTGTATATATTTATAATTAAGTCAAGTTTAAGAATGAATTATTGAGTTTTTCATTTTTCTATACATTTTCGTTCTAGTCAGATTTATACGTTCTCCGAGACAACCTAATAAATAAGAAACAACTTAAGTTAGATGGATATGATATAACTGTACTTCCAAATCGAATGCATTCGAATTGCCAGTAAAATTCAATTACATTACAGAAATTATTATAATAAAACGAAAAAATTGTTGAATTACAAGTTAAGCAGTGCTCATTTTACAGAAAATGTTGCGCCTGTGCTGTGCTCGTGCCCACATTATTAATTTGCATATTAGAACCATCGAAAATTTTGTTTTTAGAACAATTTGTTAAAGTATTAAATCGTGGAGGTTTAACCTAAGATGCTTTCTGCATTCAACAAAAAATTTAATAAATTTTCGTGCAGTGCCGGACTCATGCTTAAAAATATTTTCAAATATTCTGCTGTGCTTGTGCAGAAAAAATCAAGACACGATTCCAACACTGCTTACTAGTGTTTGCAAAACCCAATTTTTCGACAATTCTGAAAATGAAGTACATTTTCAAGAAGATTATTGTGATTGCATTGCATTAAGTATTTTGAAATCTACCTGAAACTAAAAATAGGATACTATAACTGATACATTTAGAGGGCATTATATCAAGACGACCTTATTACACGATAATTATTGTAAGATGTCTATAACCCTTACAAGACGTATAAATGAGGGCACTGAGCTCACAAGAAACCATACTAATCTATTCACAAGACCTTTGGGTACTTGGCGTGTTAACTTTTAAAAAGCATGAAATTATTGATATCATTAACAGTAGATGTAGTGGTACTTAAGCACTGACTGTAGCGCAAGAGATAAAGTTTTATCAATTTTAACAAAGACTAGATCTAACAGCATGGCAAATTTAAAACAGCTGTTCAGGAAAAGCTTCAGTTTGACACATTTAATGTTACGCTATATTGATAATTATACAAGAAATTCAGAAGTATTTTTCCAAGCAGAAATTATTATTAACATGCTAATGAGTGATTTTGAAATATTAAAATTTATTCTATAACACAAAATCTTTAGAGGTTAATGAATTCATGTGTTGTGGTTAGCAAATTTAAAAATTTGAAAGCCTTAAGAAGGAAGTCCCATTATTACAAAATTACATTGTTTTATTTTGTAACGTTTAAATTCTTTTACAGTCTTACCCTTTTCTGCTGATATCATTAAAAATAGTGATAAATATTATATGCATATATTATTTTCAAAATGATGCACCAAATTGTATTCCAGAGATCTGTACGCATGATGACTACATTATATGACGTTCAGGTGATCAAATCTATACAATTAGATGAGAAAAGCATGTGAATGGAATAAAATTAGCATAAGGCCAAAGCTTCTCAAAAAATAAGAATTTCAATTTAAACTTATTATATATTATAATAATTGACTAGGAATTCTTGTAATAACTAGACACGTTAGTTTTTATTTGACAGGAGCACCTTTATATATCTTACTAAGTAATTAGTTTATAAGTGAGTTATATTCCGGAATTTGGATTCGAAGTAATTTGGGTTGGTTCAGAAATTTCAACCTGTGTCTACTGATTTCCAAACATGTTTATCAATTTAATAGAGATATTTTGAAGTTTGTTAATAAACTTTGACTGATGCACCATTATTATTATTATCAATTACATTATTTAACATAACCTTGAGAGTGTTTGTATAAAAATTTACAGCTAAAAAGCAATGAAATTTGAATGATGATTGGTATTGCTAAAAAATAAACAAGAGATTCTATTGAAACGAACATGTTGGTATAATTTGAAGAGCTGAGGTGCAAAACCAACTAAACGCCATTTTCAATTTTTTCCATTTTTTTCGAATCACTTTATGTTAAGTGAGACCCATCCGTTGATAATACTGTTGTGTTTCATAACCAACTACATCCTGGAGCTTCAATAGCCGCGATTTTGCTTTTTTATGCAAAACCAACTAAATCCACTAATCATTAGTTCGCAAATTCAATTATATCCTCTCGACCACTCAAATTTCTCGCCACTGCACTAATACACGTGCGATACGCTATCTTACATCCAGTAAACAAAACCAATTTCGAAACTATAAACGATTTCGACGATATGAACGAAAAGGTTTTACCTTCGGTTAGGGGTAGAAAACGTAAAAGAGACGCGACTCAAGCAAAACGGGAGAGAGAGAAGGCCTCAAGGTATGACGGAAGGAAGGTAACCCCAAAATAGCCTGCAGACATGACTCTGATCATTGCTCGGCTGGTCGCTTAAGCAACAATGAAATAAAAATTTTATTCGATAAATTTTATAATGGGTCAACAAAGTTAGAACAAGACGCGATAATTGTTGGTAATATGTTTGTGGGAGGTTGTCAGAGACGAAGTAAGAAGAATGAAAATGTGGAAAAACAGAGAGATTGCCAATTATCAGTGAAGTACCATGTCATGGTTGGTGGCTCTTCTCACAACATTTGTCAAGCATCATACAATTCCATATTTGGTAAGTTTTCTTCTTACCAATGTATTTTGTATTCAAAAGCTTTATCCATTATTATATTTGAAAAAAAATCAGATCAAAAACTTCTCGATTTCCTTTTAGTGTTTTGAAAAAGAATTACAATTAAATTATAGGCAAAAGTGCATAAAATTTGAACCGAAGAGAATGTGAAACAGAAACTGCGTCAAAGATGCTAAGAAAAGAGATGTCATAAAGTTGATGCACGAAATCGGAGTGAATGAGATTGGGCAATACTACGAAACAATGACGACATTATTCCACAATCTGATACTGAAGATGAATTTTAAAGTTGTGTGCACCTTCATTTTTGGGAATGAAAATTAAGAATTACATTATCATTCTCAAATTTGTTTCATTGTATTGATATCCCAATTCTCATTCAGATATTTTGTATAAATTGAAATTTTAAAAACGTATCTCTGTGCATGGTTATGTACCAATACCTGCTTATTTTTACGTTAAAGCAATATATTAGGCAAGTAAAACAGTCAATATAACAATATTTATTGTGTAATTCATCGCAAAATGATCCAAACAAAAGCTACCTTGTAATTTGTTGGTATCAATCTTCCATTAACAAGAAAGTTGTATTTGTATTTAGTTCGTTTTGCATCTCAAGACGAATTTGAGAACGATATTAAAATTAGAAAAAGTAGTTTATCTGGATGAAAAGTCACATCTTTCAATGAATAGATAGGCAGTCTATTCATTGACTGAGATATAGAAAACTCATTTGCGAAAATTCTAGTTTTTGGATATAGTTGATTTTGCGCCTCAACTCTTCATTTCAAAGTAAGGAAATATTTTTGCACAATAATAGTTTTTTTAGAGTCAATTTCAGTGGAAATCAGGACATTTTGTGACACGAGAGTAGGTTTAAATTGGAACTGCACTGTACCGGCGTACAGTGGTCCGAATCGCTATAAGAACATGCGATTAATTAATAGCATCTATGAAAATAAAAATATGCACTTACATCATTTGAATTCATTTTAAATTGTTGTGATTGGATATAAAAAAGTAAAAAACTACTTTAATAATTTATTTATGAATTTTAATTAGCCAGAAATATGAATTAGTGGAAAGCAATAATATTTAAGAAATTTATGCTATATTATATTTTCGACTCTGACAACATCCTTTAATTTTATTTATTTCGACTCCACCCCTTCAAAAACCAAATGATCCCTTTCATGGGGGACTGATCCCTAAATACCTTGCATTGAATCGTTTAATACAGCCTTTAACACAAAATTACATGCTTGTAGACCTTTAATATTTCGAACATGATGATACCAAAGATTAATTTGCTTTGTTGACTAATAGAGAACAATCATGTTGTTTCTTGTAAATTTTGATCGACTTCCTGTCATATTCAAGGTTGAGGATCTTTATTGAAGTTACATTTTTGGTGTTGAGTGTTTAAAGAGAAATGATCAGTGACATAAGTTCGTATAAGTGAATTAACAGTGAAATTTTAGTTGAAAATGAAATTTTAAGATATTGTGGAAATATCTATTATGGTGAAAAGACTTTACTTGCACAACTGCATCAAAAGTGGTTCATCTCCGGAGGAAAAAAGCATTGACCCGTAAAGTATATTGAAGAAATATTAGTGATGAAAGTGATAAGCAAATATATGTACATTTTTACATTAGAATTTTTTTTCCATACTCTTGTTATTAGAGAAATTACAATAGAACTGAAAGAAGTTTTCTAAATAAGCATCATGCCTCGCAAAATGTTGAATTTGCAATACCCAACATCAATTAAACTCATCATTCTCTACTAAATCTAAGGGAAAACCAGTAAGACCTTTTAAAGAAAGCAAAGATGCAACAAAGCGAAAAAAAAACAGAAATCTTAAAACTCAATTTTCTATTTGTGAATTGTCATTTGCTGCTTCAATGAATCTGAGAAAGGATGGTGACGAAGGAGCAGCAAAACTGGTAAAAGGGTGCAACCAGTACCACTCCAACAAGATCCAAAAAAATTCTAGCTCAATGAAACACGGAAGACTTCTCCTGAACCATCAATACTGTCGTCCGAATGTGCCTTAAGCATAATTCTTTTTGAGAATCTTTCTCAAAAACATAACCACGTTTTGTTCCTATCCTTCTATGAAATCCTGAAAACAAAAATACTTCTTTATCCAGACAACATTTCAAAACAAGCGAATAAATGCGAAACACCTCTGCAAGATTTATTGAATAACATATATGAAAGAATTTTGAAGATAATAAGTTTAGATGCAAGAAACTTAAAATTAAAATTGATTAGTAAATGGGATTTCGATGGAAGCTTTAGCTATTCTGAAATTAAACAACCAAACACTGAAGTCTCAGAAATTTTAATTTTGTAATGGTTAATGGGAAAGTTTGCAATTCTTTAAACGAAGGGGCATCTTCAATACGATGCTATATTTGCATGACGTCTATTTCAAAGTTAAGTGATATAGCTGTTTTACAGAATACGCCAGAGGATCATTCAGCATATAACTTTGGGTTGTTTCGTGCACGACTACATACGCATTTTTGAAGGCTTCCTTTATATATTTTTTAGATTATGCACAAAATCATGGAAGATTTCAAAGGATCATCATGAAGAAGTCAACTCTCGAAATCAACAAATTCAAGAGGAATTAAATCAAAGCTTGAATTAGTTGTTGATGTGCCGAAACAGGGATTCAGTAAAACTAATGACGGCAATACTGCAAGGAGATTTTTTGATAACTCAAACATATCATCTCAAATAACCGGTAATAACAAAAAATTAATTGAAAGATGGTCCACAATTTTAAAAGTCATTAATTTTTCCTACAGAATCAACTGTGTAGTAATTTTAATAAATTTCGCTTGGAAACTTCTCAAATGTACTTTAACTTATACTGTTGGTATTACATGCATGTTTCAGTAAATAAAGTTTTATTACATGAGCAGACCCGTGGCTTGCTGTTGAAATTTAGGGGGGGCATGGCCCGCAAAGTTCAATAAATTAATCATAGTTTTACTCATATGAAATAGTTTTACACTTTTTCATCGATTTTTTTTATAGAATGGCATTAGTATTATATATATTTCAACTAAAAGATATTCACTCTAACTTAGTTACAGAATATTAGAATTAATGCTATGGAGTTTTGTATCCAGGATGGCAAGAGGAAGGGGGGTACAGTGGCCCAACATCGACTGCCATGGCCCCCTGGCCTTCATCTAGCCACGGCGCTGTACATGAGGCAAAAATTGCTGAACATTTCTTAATACCCATAGGTAATTTATCTGAGGAAGCGCAAGAATCGGGGAACAAAAGTATCAGAAATTTTTTAGAGCACCACAGCAAAAAAAGCCATTGCGTAAGTATGAACCATGACTTATGCCTTTGCCTTAATTTAACTTCCGAACCGTAATTAGTCTTCAATTTGCGCACCTCAACTAAAAAAATTACCCCTATAATGAAGGAATTAATACTTTTAACTCCTGAAGGGGAATAATCTGTCCTAAGAATTAATTGAAGACGAATTTAATGATATCGAAACAGATTCAGAAAAGGATTTGTCAGAGTAAATTTGTATGTATTTCATTAATGCATAATTACTTATGTATGTAATTTTAAAAAATAATTTAATGTCAATTTCTAATTAGTTAGTAAAAGAATTTGGAAAAGTGTATAATTCAAATTTAGTATACCTTTGGATATTTTCAGAGAAGACTTTTGCAGAAAATTTCTAATTGTTCTAAATTTTTCCATTTCAGATTTATATGCATGAAAATTCATGCCTGATACTAACCCAAATGATGGTAATGTTGATATCAATTAGTCAATTGCTCATTTTAGAATTTTTCATAGCCGTTGCATGGCAGGTCCATGTATTGATCACTGACGTATTCCGATTGAGTCACTAAAGTGTAATATTAGGTCGCAAAAGAGGGTCGGGTGTGTTCCGTAGGGGGTAATTGGGTTAAGTTTTTGTATTGTACTATTAGACTTCGGGCAAAAAATGCGTTGTAAAAACCACAAATGAGAATTTATGCTTAGAATGCGAAGAATATGATTATAATTGGGTTAAAATCGGGCTGAAACTGTAATTTGGCAATGAAGCCACAAATGCTATCCAAATTTAATGCATTTGATATACATGCATTTAACTAGTAATTAGTAACTAGGTATATGCGAATTGACATGTATAATTAAGTTGATACCTTACTCTTATGTGTGCGTCAAAATATTTCAATTCGTGATCATTGAGGTGAAGTTGGTTCCATTTCAGCTACCGGATTACATCCTGAAGAAAATGTTGGATTGCTCGTGCCCACATTAAAATATGTATAAAATATTTTAATTTTTTAGATTTTTTAATTCTATTAATTTACATATTAATATCATCGAAAATTTTGTTTCTTGAACAATTTGTGTAAGTATTGAAAATATTTGCCGTCAAAAACACTTCATTCGTGGAGGTTTACGAGGGGTGATCAAATAGTTTTGCAACCAATTCATTTCTTTAAAGAAAAATTACAAACTTGAAAAATCAATGGTCACATTCCTTCAAAGTAATTCCCGTCACTATCTATGCACCCCTGCATCCGCATCTTCCAACTCTGGAAGCATCCATGGTACTTCGAAGTAGGTATGCTCCACAGTTCTGAACGAATTGCTCTTGCCAAGTCTTGAATCCTTGAAAACTGCCTTCCAGAAATGGCTTTTTCTACTTTTGGAAATAACCAAAAGTCGCAAGGAGCCAAGTTTGGGGAGTACGGTGGGTGTGCAAGCAGCTAGATTCCTTGCTCCTCCACATAGGACATAGTTGTGGCTGCAGTGTGAGGTGCGGCATTGTCGTGATGGAGCAGCAAATAGGATCCACTTCAGGTTTTTGCAGTTTCAGCCCTGTTGCGGAGAACCTCGGTCAAAAGAGTGTTGGTGTAGTACCCGGCATTTATTGCTGACTTCTCAGGTAGAATATCAAAAGCCACAACACCTTGGGTGTTGAAGAAGATGGTGAACATCCTCTTCCTGCTGCGAAAACTGGTCTTCAAAACCTGAGGTCGAGGGTCATTTTCAGTCAGCCAGACCATGTTGGAGGACTTGTCGGCCATTGTGAAAAAGGAGGTCCAGCACTCATCTCCTGTCACAACATCAGAGAGTCGCTTCGGTCCATTTTCTGAAAACATTTCAAGCCACCGGCGGCAAATCTGAACTCTTTGTGCCCGCTAATCATCTGTGATCATGTGCGGTATCTTTAATTCGTAATGGTTGATGCTGTAGGCACTTCCATAACTTATGGACAACTCAGCAGTAAGAAATCTCAGTGTGATGTGCCGATTTTTAGTCACAATGGCCTCTGCATGAGCAACAATGTCCATGGTCAAGGAAGAGCGTGGCCGACGTGAGCGTTCCTCATTTTCCAAAGAGTCCCTACCATCGTTGAAGTGTCAGATCCATCGGGCAATAGTGTCAAATGAAGGTACACTTTCTGGGAAGACGTCTGCTAACTCGTGATGAATTTCCTTGGCCTTAAACCCAGTTTCATACGTGTAAAATGTAGGCGTGAAAGTTGTCTTTTGATGGCTCCATTCAGACTGTAAAACCAGTGTAACTTATGAGACTGATTGTGAATGGCAGCGAGTACTTATAGCTATAATATTATGCGTGAACTTAGCTCAGATATCGATTGAAGCATGACAGAAATATCTACTTGATTACAGTTCATTTATTCAATAGAGACATACTGGTTGCAGAACTTATTGATCACCCCTCGTAATGTAAGATGTTTTCTACATTAAACGAAAAATTTTCGTGCTGTACCGTGCTCGTGTAACACTGCGTCTTTTCGTGCCGTGCTCTTGCCGAAAAATCAAGGCACGGTTCCAACGCTGATTATAAAGAAGAGGTGGCAATTTACCGGCCTGCAGCCGCTTTTAAATTTCATGAAACGCCGGTAAAATTAAAGCTATTTACCGGCTAAAATTATAAAAAATATTCTTGTTTTATATTATAAACAGGGAATACTTTGTTTAGTTTTTGAGGAATTTTTAAGAAAATCTAAAGTTCGAAAAAAATTATAGAATGAGNTCAGCCCTGTTGCGGAGAACCTCGGTCAAAAGAGTGTTGGTGTAGTACCCGGCATTTATTGCTGACTTCTCAGGTAGAATATCAAAAGCCACAGCACCTTGGGTGTTGAAGAAGATGGTGAACATCCTCTTCCTGCTGCGAAAACTGGTCTTCAAAACCTGAGGTCGAGGGTCATTTTCAGTCAGCCAGACCATGTTGGAGGACTTGTCGGCCATTGTGAAAAAGGAGGTCCAGCACTCATCTCCTGTCACAACATCAGAGAGTCGCTTCGGTCCATTTTCTGAAAACATTTCAAGCCACCGGCGGCAAATCTGAACTCTTTGTGCCCGCTAATCATCTGTGATCATGTGCGGTATCTTTAATTCGTAATGGTTGATGCTGTAGGCACTTCCATAACTTATGGACAACTCAGCAGTAAGAAATCTCAGTGTGATGTGCCGATTTTTAGTCACAATGGCCTCTGCATGAGCAACAATGTCCATGGTCAAGGAAGAGCGTGGCCGACGTGAGCGTTCCTCATTTTCCAAAGAGTCCCTACCATCGTTGAAGTGTCAGATCCATCGGGCAATAGTGTCAAATGAAGGTACACTTTCTGGGAAGACGTCTGCTAACTCGTGATGAATTTCCTTGGCCTTAAACCCAGTTTCATACGTGTAAAATGTAGGCGTGAAAGTTGTCTTTTGATGGCTCCATTCAGACTGTAAAACCAGTGTAACTTATGAGACTGATTGTGAATGGCAGCGAGTACTTATAGCTATAATATTATGCGTGAACTTAGCTCAGATATCGATTGAAGCATGACAGAAATATCTACTTGATTACAGTTCATTTATTCAATAGAGAAATACTGGTTGCAGAACTTATTGATCACCCCTCGTAATGTAAGATGTTTTCTACATTAAACGAAAAATTTTCGTGCTGTACCGTGCTCGTGTAACACTGCGTCTTTTCGTGCCGTGCTCTTGCCGAAAAATCAAGGCACGGTTCCAACGCTGATTATAAAGAAGAGGTGGCAATTTACCGGCCTGCAGCCGCTTTTAAATTTCATGAAACGCCGGTAAAATTAAAGCTATTTACCGGCTAAAATTATAAAAAATATTCTTGTTTTATATTATAAACAGGGAATACTTTGTTTAGTTTTTGAGGAATTTTTAAGAAAATCTAAAGTTCGAAAAAAATTATAGAATGAGCAATTTTTAGTATTGCAATTCGAATTTAGGAGAGATTCCAGAATGTAAATGTAATTATTATATTATAATAATTACATTTACATTCTGAAATCTCTCCTAAATTTTGCTACGAACGGAGTTGTTCTGCTTTTTGATAAGGTGATTTTACTTCAGTTTTCTATGGAAATTACTAATAATATTAATACTGAAAATATTATGCATAAGATTTACGCTTGAAATTAGAGAGATCTCATTCCAATAAAGCAACTGGAACCCTTGTATTTTAATAATATTGGAAGGGGACGCTCAAAATAAATTTGAAGGATGCAGAAGACATTCAGATACAAATATCAATTGACACATCTTACTAAACGAACAATTATATTTAGTTTTAGCGAAATATTAGTTAAATTTTATTTGTGTACTTATAAGTTATTCAATGCTAAGCGGGGTCAAATGCTACACCAATGTTTTATATATTTTAACTATCATGCAAAGTAAACTAACTAAATAAAAACTAAAACGTTCACAATTTTTCATTCACTGAAAGTGAAAACAGCTGATTAAAGTTATAGAAAATATCAAAATTGTGCTTTGCTAGAAATATAGTTATAATAGATTGAAATTTGCGTTATACAATATCAGCTCTATGCATCGCCATGTGTAAAAACAGGTTATGTTTATATATTATATATATATAT
>CABFPE010000144.1:557085-583213 GCA_900660155.1 Hofstenia miamia | reverse complement strand
GGGCACAAAAATATATCAGAATTTTATTACAATGTTCTAATAAGCTAGCTTAATATTCAGTCTGGGGGGGGGCTAGCTAGCCACTGTTTGCGAATTAACACCTAAATTCTTAATTTTGACTTAGAAGTACTTTTCTTCTCATCATCTTGATTGTTATCATTTAATTAAGACAATCTGACATGTTGAATTTTTAATTTTACAAAATATTTAATATTCCAATGATGTGCATAAGTTTGCTGATGTCAGCACTTTTTAGAGTTAGGTGTGAGTTTTTTGTAATTTTAGGTACTCTGGCGGCTAGAGACATAAGGATCCCAAAATGATTATTTCATGATCATAATTAAAAAATATACATCATAAACATATACATACTTACTGACAAGCCAAAATATTCAAAATAAAGGCCAATTGAGGGGATACGATTAGATTCACATTAGAAGGTGAATTGACCTCCATCCAATAGATCTTCCATAAAATGTTTCTTGGAGAAAGGAATCAAAACAAAGTTTAATGTGATTAAAATTCTGCAGATGCAATCTTTCATAATAATCAAATGTGTACGATGGTTGGGGGGGGGTGATAAATAATATATCTCAATCTCAGTAGTTTCACTATTGAAAAAGTATTTATTAAATATTTTTCAAGAGATTTATTTGACTCATTTTTCTGAGAATTATTGCAGGGATTGTCATGAGTTGAATGTTGAGTCAAAGTTTTTGCACAGTTGAGATTGAGAGGGACCATGCGCCCACCCCGATTCATAGTAAGTTGATAAAACATTAATTTCATCAAATCGTAGGACAGAATTTCTAGGAAACAGTTGGTTTCAAGGAATTTTAAATACGTTTAGTAATGATTCGATAGTGTAAATTGCATTGGAACATAGTTTTATTGTATGAAATACATATATCTACTTATCATTCTAGTTAATATAGATGTATATATCATAGGCTGTGGAAGGCAAAGATGCCCCCTCCATTAAATATATTTTTCATTAACAAATTTTGAGTTTGTGCGATTAGACTACATTTTATAAATTATTACCTTAATTGTATACTGGGCTAGCCAAAGATCACCTGACAGTAAATCAAAACCATTTTATTTATGTTTTACAACTAAATGAATAAAATCAAAACATCTAAATATGAAGTATCTTTAAAACCTGTCTCTTATACACATTTCTTGAAAGAAATGATTTTTCATTCGATTCAATACAGAATTGCAGATTTTACGACATAGTAGTAGCATTAATTTACTCGAACTCAGATACTATGGAATCTTGCATTTGAACCAGAATAATTTGTTTTCCTCTGAAAATTTTATCTTCCATTATTCCCCACATACTAAAATTCATAGATTGAGGTCACATGAATGTGGTTTCCAGCCAATAGACACTCTACGTCCAATCCAACCAGCAGGTAAAGAATCTAACAAATCATGATTTTCTTAGCTTAATGGGTTGGACCGCCGTCGTGCATGAACATCAAGTCGTTGAAGACTCGTCTGTCTAGCAATTACAGAACGGCACAAATTTTGGAATGAAATAATAAAATTGAATATTTACTATTAACGAAAGTTTTTTAGTGCCAGAGGACTTTTGTATATTTGTTCATTTGCGCCACCTGCAGCTGGTGGATATATTTGTAAATCCGAATGAGAATACATAAAGCATGCAAGTCATTCTTAAGTATATATGCATATATTTTAAAAAATAAATTGGGCTAGATGCTACAATTTCTATTCAGCGTGTTGTATTAATTTATTGCATTAGTTATTGCATAATTCATTATAAGAATATTCCGCCCAACCACAAATGGAAAACCTATTTTCCTCTTCAAATGGATAGCAAATACTGAAGTTCAATTTTAAAATTGTTTGACGTTTGCATTTTTACATACCTTTCAGTCTTTTAGTTAAGCCAAAGTAGAGTCTTCCTTTTCAAATTTGCATCCATTTGAAATATAATGCTTCTTATCACTGATATGGTAAATATTGACATCAAAATTTCACAGTGATGAAAAATACTCAAATCTATATTCGCATGTTATTACACACGAGACATTAAAAGATTCTAGCACATTATTTCAAATAATTGAATGCTTAGAAAATAAGATCTGATTCCCTTTATCTCTTTCGATTAAAGCGATTAGATTTTCTCAAAAACGAATTGATTGAAAATTAAATATTTTTTCAGCAAAAGCAGAGTTGAAAAATATAACACATGCAAAAACAATATTCGCCCCACCTATAAAAATTTCTCACTGCGCCCTTTGGGAGTTGGTAATTTATATACATGTATGTATTTAAGGCAAGAAACGTTGAATTATTCCCTTCCTTGAATCTTTTGTCAAAATATGGTTCTATTGTCAAGATTTCACTTTACCTTATGCAATAGTGAAAAATGCGCAGAAGAGAGTTGTTACAAATCATCATTCAACTAATTTTTTGTTATTCATGATTTTTGGAGATTTATTTCAATGTATTTAGAAATTGCTGCAATTTGGAGATGATTTTAACTTAATACACAAAGTGGTACATGATGAAAGAAATCCCTTTATTGTGTGCGAATTCAATAGATAAAATTTGGAGACTTTTATTGTAAGTAAATGTATTAAGTTACAATTCCAATTATCCGGAAGGCTTTGGATCAGCTCATAAGAAATTTATTTTCCAAAAAAAATTTAATTTAATTTCCAATTCCATGTGATGTCGTTTTTGGAATTTTGTTAGATGTCATTACGGATTTTAAAGTATACTGTAAAGTAGTTTGTGAAGCTTGCATCATACAAAAGTCGATATGCATTTTCCTTGTAGGGTCAAGTAAGGTCAAAGGTTATAATGTCAACGTTCAAGGTCAGGTAAAAATATGGGACACTTACAATTCCATTGATGGTCAGTGAAATCAGTGGTTTAGGAAACTTGAAGCTCAAGGCCAAAGGTGCACATCAAACGCAAATGTCAAAAAAATAGCAAATGTCAAATGTAATATATAGTTCAAATTTGATCGTGATGGGAATGTTTAAAGAGCTCTAAGTTTGGATAATTTGCAGTTATTTCCAAAAACCCAAATTTGATTAACATTCTGAGAAATTTCCTTGACAAAGGTTGTGGGCAGTAATGGGATAAATTCTAGAATTCAATATGAGCAAAATATATTCCTTTTTGAAATATCTGTGAAATTGGAATGAGCAATCACGTAATTGTGAACAGTTGTTTTAGTAACTTCAAAAGGAACACTATCATAGGGTTTTGTTTTAAGGAAACTGATGGTTTAAATCAGTTGCTTCTATAGCCTTAACTTGCTCAGATTCGGATTCAGAGGGGACACTTGCTTTTCCAATACTTGTGCTACTGTTGTACTCGTATGTGGTTGATTGTAACATAATAGAAACGTTTAGAATTTCAGCAAGACTCTGTATCTGTTTGCGTGGATAGATCCATTCAAATTTTTGCGCATCAGTGGATTTGACATGAATCCGAAAATATTCGATCCATGTTAACTCTGGTATAGAAAGCGCTGTATGCTATAAATAAATTTGGAGGAAATTGTATTTCAAATTCAAACAGAATAAGATTTGGAAATCTATTAGTGTGTTCTAAGGCAAATACATGTTGTTACTAAATACAATTGTCGGTCAGCACAAACCACAAACCATGAGATTCTATAACACTAACTGGACAAGAGTAAATTATTATTTAGCCGCAACATTTGTGGGATTTCATTCAATTATTTATTAATTACGATCTTCTATTAGTGAATTGAAAAGTGGAATTAATAGATGACTGTTGAAATCTGCCAAATGTTGCTGTTAATTATTCATTTGTTCCAATCCAGTTGGTGTTGTAGAAGTTCATGGCACAAACCCTAATTTGCCGTTAAAATAAATCAATGCATGTACTGAAATTGATTAATAGGATTCGTAAAATCACTTTATAAGCATAGATTTATTATGAAACATAAGTGCTAAAAAACTTCAAAAATTACTTTATCTTAATACGATTCTATTTTTCCTCACGGTGCATAGAGGGTTTGCTTAAATAATATCAACTGCATTTAGAAAATTTAAAGAAAATTTCATTTTTTGTAATTATATGAAAGGGTTAGTTATAATTAGACTAGATCCATGGGGATCCAGAGTCTGATCACTCAAATTTTTCTCAAAATTACGCAGCATGATTCAAACTGAATCTTTAATCAAGTTGAAACACCACAATATTATAAAATATATTAATCAGTTGAGAGTGACATCAGGTACCCGATTAGTCCGACCCGACTTCGGGTCGGGTTCGGATACAAAGGTTATGTTGATTATTTGAAAATATTGATGTTAATTACAGCTTGATTAGAGAAAGATCCACAACGTCAAATCAAGCTTAAAGTTTGGTGTTGGTTCAGGTTCGGGTTGTAAATGTTACGATCGGGTCGGATTCGGGTCCATGTCTACCTCATATTGTCACTTTTTATTAAAAAGTAATTCGTTATAGGTATATACATTGCTTAGTGTATTTGTTGTTCAACTTTAACAAAGACTTTAAAGCAGGTCATCATAGGTACGTTGCAATTAGATCTTTATTAATAGAGTGTCTGCTATGCTATTTTGTAACAATTAACGAGCGTATTTGTTGAATATTTTGTCTTGTGTCACTTCTGGTTTGGCACAATTGACACGATTGTACATATTGCATTGGCAGTAACACATTTACGTAAGAGCTTTCGTGCATTCAATTCTACATATAAATTTTTACCTTAACTAACTTCTCCGTCATTGTGTATTGAACACAAATTTTTGAATATGAAATTTTTTATAAAAATTAGTTTCTATATGAGTAATTATCATATCTTTAGTAAATTTTTCAAAAAATTTGTTCATCAGTTTTTTGTCCATTAATTTTAAATTTTTGTCTATTGAGCTTCATATATATTTTAGGGCTGGAAGCGGATATACAAAAATTCACCTGACTTATAGACACCACTCGATACCCTCATTTTTAAATGCAAAAAATTATGAGTTTATTCCATCTTTATTAGGTTCCATTAAGGATCAGTTCCACCAGATTTTCAAGGTTTTCACCAAAATTATCGATTTTTTCAATTGGCCAAAAAACGTTAGTTAAAAATTCTATTTTGCAATCGCGCCCCAAACTTCAACGATTTCACCCGCCTTACCACTTAAATGTCACCCATGTCAAAACAAATTTACATAGCAATACAACTCAAAAATATTCACAAACAAAAGCGCTTTAAACGTGGCAAAAACTGCATCCAATTTGTTAATTTTTTTTACCAAAAAGGAACGTCAAACAATCATCTTTCTCTAATTTATTAGAAAGAGTTTCTTTGAAAGGAAGCGTGCGATTCGTTGAGAGTGTTGGGAATCCCAGAATGCCAACGAGTTCTCCCATCACCCAATTTAGAAGAGATGTCCTAAGTCAGTGTGGGGCGAAAGAGAATTGGAACTGCAATATCTAATGCAACAAAAGTGAGTTTACTAATTTACGAAAAGCTTGGACTAGTACCAGATGACCACTCTCACTATGGATATGAAATCAAGGTGCTAGACCGAAGGGGCTTTTTGATTCTTGTAAAGTCGACAGATGAGAAAAAATTCATTAGGAAAGACAATAGCATTCTTTAAATATTGAGACTACTAAATATTATCCAGTCACTGGCCAAATTCAATACCATTTATTTTAAGGATGGCTTGCAATATTGCTAAGTGTTTTGATCCTATTAGATTACTACTTTTACACTCAGTGTTTCTATAATGTGAGTGTTATTTTTTATTTGCTTCAAAAAAGCGCCATTTTGTATAAAATTTTGTTTGGTAATAAAAGTTTTCACAATTTATATATGGAAAATCTGATTGGATGGTGAAAAATTCTTGTGTATTGACTATGATTCTGTAAAAAATCACCAAGTTAGAACGGCTATTAATAGGCGTAGGCTGCAGTAAGAATGTCATTTTGAATAAATTATGCAAATGAGCATATTTGCATAACATATTTTGGATTTCTTATGTTCATTTGAACATATGTGCAAAATAAAAATATGTTCTACAACGATGATGAGCGCAAACATGTGTTTTGGGTGGAACTGAACCTTTATATATAATGGGCTAGGTCTTTGTAACGATGTAAGTTTTTACCTTGCTAGCTGTTTTTAAATAAAGAAATTTTAAACATTTTGCTTAATTAAAGTAGCTAAATATTTGTCGGCTTCAAGTCGACGTTTGTTCGAATGTCAATCAGTCAATTGGAATCGCTACAACTGTTTTCAATTTCTATGCGAAGATTCGTTTTAAGATTTCAAAATAATGCTGTTTACTGTTAAATCATTGTAGTACAACTAAGCAAAATATATAGCTATTGTCGTCAAAGAGTGATTATAAATATTTTAATTTCTTCCTGCTGTTATATATCCTAATAGCCTAATGCGTACTAGATTTAATGGGACAGCTGAATTTCTTTGACCACACCTGCTAAATCTAGCACACATGTTGTCTATAAGCAGTATTTGAAATTTCAAGTGAGTATAGATTTAGTAATGCATGTTGGTATATATAATTTACATACATTTGTTGACTTGGACAGCAGTCTCGCAATTTATAAATTTATTAATAACTTTATTCTGTGTTTCAAAATGGTCATTATGAAGTACTACATAGTATTGCTATAGTAATAAAATATGATCGGGATATGGATGTTGTCTAAAGAAATACATGGTTTCTTTTTTTAAGAGATTTTGACTAGATTGTTGTAATAAGATATCATTCTTAGTTTCGATGGCAAAAAATCACAACTTTTTGCAAAATATAGGTAATCCAATTAAGCAACTCGAATAATCAAATAGCAAATAGTAAGTACATAACTACATAGGACGTATTATACTCCTTTTAAATAAATATCGGTTAATAATGTGCCCCTTAAAGCAAAAAATTTAATTACAGAAAATGCCCCATCGAATTTATTTGTTATTAAAAAGTTTTCGCTTTATCCATTTAAAATTCTACATTAAATTTGACAAAAGAATCAGCTCTATTAGTATTAAAAATTTTAAGGAAAAGATAGATGTTTTTTGCATTAATATGGATGGCTCTGTAAATTATATCTATTTCTTGCATATTGATATTAAAATATAAGCCATCAAACTGTGCAAATACCCAAGTGTTTTTATCAAATCCAACGAAGTGTATCCCTGTAGGAAAAAAATAATCTTATAATATTTTTTGTCAAATTTTATGAACAAGTACAGCCCAATAGGTATGAATAATAACAATAATAGCATTTTTGGAAGTTATTTAAAAATAATTACGAAAGAGTGTACAAAGCACCACGTATATGACAAAAAGAATAGATATGATATCATATTATATTAAACTACAGTGGCGTCAAACCTCTTGAAAGAGCTTGAGGGTCAAAATTCTTTTATTTAAAGCACGTGTAAAGAATTTAGCATTATTAATCTTAAACAGTTTTGGAATTTCTTAAAAAGTTTTATGATTTCTTGAAAAAATTATAAGCACGAACTAATAAAGATATACAAAATCAAAAGTCACCACAGGAACAGAGAGCGTCGCTTTTTCGCCTATGGTATAAAGCCACGCTTGATGAAGTCCCCATGAGCTCGAAGCATTAGAATTACATTAACATTAAGAATAAAAATTATTTAAATTCTCTAAAAAGATCTGAATTTTCAAGAAAAAATAAATGTTTAGCAATACGCATTTCAACAAATGGCAACAGTACGTTATTGCATATTTACCAATAGATGTGTCCATGTCTCACGATTTCCAAATTTCAAAATAGGCTTGGAGAATTTTGAAAAATTGGGAAAAAGATTTTTCATTTAAAAAAAACCAACAACCTGTTTTTTGGGTAATCACTGCATGACAATTTTGAAAAGGCCTTGGATTTGCTTAGACTAGTAAATGCTTGTCACTGACGATGTTTTTTTAATCTACTTTAATTTTTGATATTTAGCATATTTTCTTGAATAAAATTTATTGCTCAAGCTACTAATAACCAGTTTAAAATTAATTTAATAATGTGTAAAGCATGCCTTCAAAAATTCAAAATACGACCGGTATTCTTTTGTATGCAAATCAATTTTCATGAAAAAAGAATTCTTGCAAAAATAAGTTTTTAGTTGAAGAATTTTCTTCAGAGTTTTTATGCTAAATTTAGACTTACGTTATACACACTGACAAAGCAAAAACAGAAAATTCATTTGCAAATATCTATTTTGAATAAGTAATGTTCTCAATTTTATTTATGAAATCCTGCAACAGTTGCCTGAGTTGAAATATGCGCCATTTCAAAAAGAGAAAGATTCGCTTTTGCTGAAATATTTTTGGTTTGATTGTCATTTTTAGTAAAGCCAGAAAGCTTCAGTTTTTCTTAAGTACCCCTCATCTTTATATGCAGCATCTTTTTCACCTACTTCAAAACTGAGAGAATGTATTACATTTCTTGATGTGCTAATAATAAAAATTTAGTTTTTGCAGAATTTTTAATATTTAACACATACAATTTGGGAACAAATTTCAACATTCATTGGTCTATTCTATTTTTGTTAAAATAGATGAGAATTTCAGTTTGTGGCCAAGGGCATATATGCTGTAAACATTGATATATACAAAACTCCAGTAAATTATTGCTGTTAAATCTCTTTTTTGAATTACTAAAATATAATTTCGAAAATTTTTTAAGAAAGAGCACTGATTATTGCAATAATTATGTAATATACTTAGTTTTGCAATGGATGAGAAAATTAAAAAAATATAATAACATCACATACAAAACTTTGTTTTCAAATAACAGGGTTTGACGCCACTGCTATACTATATTATATTAGTACGCACATGGAGCATAGTTTTTAATGAAAAGTATTCTTGACGTTGATAAGATTGTAATTCTCACGACAAAATGTTAGAAGCATTGTTTCTATAAAATTCAAATTTTCAGCAGATAGAAGATCATGATAACTTATGAATGATTTAGAATGTCCATTGACAGCGTATTCTATGCATTTTGCAACTTTGGAGGAGGACAGAACTCTAAAAATACAACATTGGATTCTTCAAAATTCACAAAAATGCTTAAGGAAGCTAAGCTATTTAACAAAAAAAATCTCAATGGAGCAGAAGTTGACATGATCCATACAAAGTTTTGTCCAAAGGGTGGAGCCAAAAAGATTTCACTGAGTGATTTTAAAGTAAGTATATATTGTGCTAAAGTTGCCTTAAACTTTTTTTAATTATGTGAAATCGATTATATTTGGCAGCAATTTATCTAATCTAATTTGTTTGTACAAAATTCTTAGTTATTCATTTATTACATAAATCCCGAATGAAAACTTAATATATGAGAAGATATTGTTTTCTGCACTCATTTGTCTAATTATCATTAGCTAAACATATTTATTGGAATAAAAGATTTTCAATAACTTAGAAAACAGGTAAATTATTTGAAAACGTGAGAAATATTTCGAAAGGCGAAGCGCAAGTGGGAAAAGCCGTTAGAAGTGGCACCATAACATTAGACATAACTGTACCCGTAGCCGTAGTGGGTAATCTCAGTAGCGGAAAATGAGAATTAGCCCAAAATGTGTGAACAAGAGAAAATTTTGTGAAAGGGATAAGCTTAAATTTTAGATTTCGGATTTAAAAATATTGGTTTTGCATATAATATTTGGTATTGCAGCTGCACACTCCTTTTCTGTATTATTGCAAATGAAGCAAAGCAATTCGGCAGTATAAGTAAGGATAGTCAAAATGTAGGAGCTACAACCCGAAATGTGTGTAAATATATTATTTCTTTATTCTATTTCATAAAAATAGAAACTTGGGCCTTGGGAACACGTATCCTTTCTTTTCAAATATTCAAAATAAAATGAAATTATTTAAATAAAAAATTTGTATTGTGCGAACAATTTTTAAAGAATGCAACCTGCATCAATCCGCAAGATATTTATCATTCAACCCAACCCGACCCGCGACTCGCATACCTAAAACTCTACCCACGCGGATCAACCCGACAGGCAGTATTGATCTCAATTTCATAAGACATTTCAATTAAAGAAACCTAGAAATTTACTGGAACTGTGCTAGAGACCTGCTGAAGCATACCTTCTTATCCAGATCTTGTATTTTGTGCCGTCCGGTAATCAGGTTGGGAATCCTGGCTCTTGCAAGTCCGGTGAGATTTGTTTGTTGGTTTCTGCTCCATATATTTAATTTTGGTCCTGTATTGGGATCAAGTTGCCCAATAATGGATTAACTATCCTTTGCTGAAATTTTGTTGCCTTTGTAATGGGTTAGGCTCAATGCAACACATATTAACAGTTCTAAAGTAATTCAGTTCAAAATAATTTGTTATTTATATACTTATACATTCCTCCAAACAATAGTCAAGATCGGCCTTCCTCTATAATGATAATTGAATATACAGAAAATGAAAACTTCATTTGACCTTTGCAAGCCTAATATTCCATTTAATCTAAACAATGGGTGATTTCAATTTTATATTATTTGATATTTCATATGGTATGTCACCTAAGGAATATGATCCAATTATATTTTGACTTTTTAATGTTTCTACATTTAAATCAAATTTCTTACTTTCGAACATATATTGATGAAAAAAATACATTTGATTGAATATTTTCACTTTGGATTTGATTTTCACTTGGAAAATGATGAAGGTTGTCTCATATCTCTTATGTAAAGCTTTTCTCACCAATGTATTATTTTCATGAATACGAAATTCCATTACCAAATATAAATGATCTTAAGTTCAATGATGCTGAAAAATCCATTACTAAGGTAAGGTTTGCATTCGACTTAATTTATTATGCAAACTTAACCGCTTTTTACCAAACTTTATTGTTTTTTCAATGACATGCCAAAAGATGTAGAGGTATTCGCAAACTATTGGTGCAATGAATTACTTAAGAGTATTCCACTGCATGTTCCCAAGCAGAGAAATAAAAGAAATGTTTTTCCATTAAAATTAATTTGATTATGTAAAAAATTCTAATACAGAACGAAGTGTATTCCTAATTATGTAACGATGAATTAATATCTGCTGACGGGTAAATCATTCTAAATTTATAAATTTATCGTTTGTTTTATCTTTCTACCACATTTAAAATCAATTTGTCTATTTAATGTTAACGGTCCACCAGTTCAAATTTCAAAAATAATGTCATCAATTGGGCCATTTAAATGATCCTTGCTACTAACAATTAGTCTATTTGCTAGACCTATGTTAGCCTTAGTAGAGATTTACAATCAAAAACTGCAAATTTAAAAACTTAAACTAAATTTCAGGAAAGTATAAAATCTAGAATGGACTTTACAACTAAACAATGAATGTTTTTGTATTAAAAGACTGTTTATTATTATATGGCATTCAATGATCAGCGCTAAGGGAGTTCAGCGGCAGCTTTGACCCAATTTTCGCCCATCCCTGACCCTCCATGCCCAACCCATGTCAATTTCTCGTCCCATGTACATTTTTAGCTTTTGGAGACACTCTGAGCAATTAATCAGTTACAAAATCTCATTCCATTAGCAGGCAGCTGATTTAATGATCGACTAATCAGGCCAAATTTTCTTTTAAGAACATGAAATGCGGATATGCTTACTAATATTCAAACCCATTGCAATATTCGTAAATAATTTTGTTCGCAAACCGACTTGTAGACAATCGAACCATAACGCAATTCATGATTAAAGCAGTAAATGTTTGAATATCATAATAAACAACTAGATAGCAAAACGAATAAAACATGGCTGCTGCAAAGTGAAACGTCTAACATAGTTCATTTGTAGACTGGGTGGGCGGGGAGGAATAGGTTGACCCGATTAAGCTAATTCTGTCATCGTCCCCAGAATTGCATCCTTCTAAATAAGTTCAGTGTGCTAGTCCCATGGGATTTACTGGAACCAAAAGCTCAATGGGATTGGGACCAGAATTGGACTGGGACCATGGCTTTCAGAGTATTGCTCATAATTTTTGCTAATTTTGGTCAAAATAGAAGCTGTTCCGTGAGGCCAATGGGACTATGGGACCAGAAAATTTGATGGGACTGGAATGGTACTAAATGGGACTGGAACCAACAAGATCCTGTTCTCCCAGAATCCTACAGTATGCCCATTCCAGTTAGCCTTTAATAACGATTCAAGCAAATGAACCAAATATTATTATACAGTAATTCAAGTTTACTGGTTCTTACGAAGTTGTCAGTATTAAAAAGTTAATCATATGTGTACATCATGTTCTCGAATATACATAAGCAAAAATAAGCAATGAAAAGGACGAAGTCGAATAATAACCTGTGGAAAATGAATGCGTCTTTTTGAAATCAGGATTCTACAATATGGACTAATTTATGCAGTTTTCTTGAAATTTCTCATTGTAAATTTATATTTTAATAAAAAATGGATTTTTAAAACTTTAAGCCTTCATCCTACCTATTAGTCACAGTCAAGCGATAGTCTATAAAATTTATAAATTGTAACAAAGTTAACATGTTGTATGGCTTAGGAAGGTGCAATTCCACGAATAGCGAAAGCAGCATTTGGGAGTGATTCTGAGGAAAACAAAGAAAAAGTAACCCAAGCAATTATTAACTGCTCGCCTCAAACAAATACGAAAGTCAAGGAATTGAGTGGTGCTAACAAGGAAACTGCCGAGAGGCTTAACAAAGAGCTAACTGGTTCTCATAAGGAGAGATTTAACGAAGATGGAACTGGGAAGGGACTTGCTGGTAGAGTTGATGTTGTTGATGATAGTGGCTATGTCCAAGGATTCAAGAAGTAATTCACAAACTTTCAACATGTACCTTATTAGTGGCGCAACTGCACATATAATATTTTGTAAAATGTAAATGCTTTCTGTAAGTGATTTTTTCAATGCACGTTTGTTAATTTTATGTAGGCTATTTATCTCTGTTTATTTTACTAGAAATGTATATATAAACTTGAAGTTTTTAAAATTTGGATTTTAAATATCGATCTCATTCTGATAAAATCCATTATTTAAGTTAGTACTGAAAACAGACCTTTGTTGAATATTTTACTCATCTTAGGATATTAACAATAGCGTTCCTTTCCATAAGCATTCGTGTGATTGAGGAAACTACGTAAATATTAATGGAACACGTTAGAAGTGCGATTTCGTACATAGTATTTCAAAATTATAAGCTAATGCTTGAACTTTAGTCTTTGAAAAACTGGGTTTACCTATATGGTGTTAAAGTTAAATACAGTAGATAAATTCAGTGAAGTTACCATAAATATAGCAAATCTATGATTCTAGAGCCAATTATTTACAGCAAATCTACCAAAATTGCCCCTTGTGAAATTCAACTTTCCACCCAAAAAAATTGATTTTTCAAGTGAGCACATAAGGTGGAATTCCACATTTGATGAAAATGTTCTGAAGACAAATGTGGACTACCGACAAGTTACTAAATTTCAAATGAGTGTTTTTTGAATGTCTAAATGTAATACTTGTTATACTATTCAAAAATATTCGTTTTTAGGGTTGATAGTCACAATAAATATTACACAAAATTTAAATATCAACATGGTTTGATTGCAAGAGTGTCAGAAGATGGAGATAGTGGTGCTTGGTGTTTATTACTGCAAAAGTTAACATAAAATATTGTTTTGAAATTATTGTTAACTCTATTTCCTAGTGTTACTTTTACGGTACAAATTGATTTGTCCGCATTTTGATCAATTTTATCCAAGCCTGTGAAGGAAAATTGAAAGTTTTTACATGTACACATCTGTGGGGTAGAGCGGCTGATACAGTGATGAAGATATGTGTTAAAACATGTGCTTATGCCTGAATTACATGCAAATAAGATTTTTTTTCAGTAAGAATTCAGATTTTTGTAAAAGCATTCCAATTATTTCATTTATATAACCCGATATAAAATGTCGTAAAAGTTTTTAGATCCTGGCCTGTTGACAACACTGCCGGTTAGGATTCTTAAATTTTAATAGTAGGTTTTCATTATGCAAATATCTTTCAACAGTAGGTTTATTTGGAAATTCTTCGAATATATTTTAAAAATGATATATTTATATTTGAACAACAAATAACTGAGCGGAATTAGTGTACATTTTCGTGTGATTGGTTTTAATTCACACACAACTTTTACATTTCTAGGACCAACAAGGTATGATCCAACGTGCATTACTGGATTTAGATACCTTAGGTAAAAATATTCATATATCTTGAATTTTTTAAAATAGAAATTGAAAAAATTTTATATTTTACATAATCATTCAAATGTGAAAATCAAAATTACAAAAAATTTGCAATAAACTTTGCGAATACTTTCATATACATGTACTATTTGTAAAACTTTTAAAATATTTGCAAATGCTTTAAAAGTGCTCACATGCTTATTTTATGCAAGATTTGCAACCACATCAAAGTTTTACCAGTTTCATTTGACTGGGTAAAAATGAAATTTTATTTTTGTTTTCTTACATGACATATATTATCTCAAGTAGACTTTTAAGGAATTGCTAGAGATATTTCAACAGTGAGCTAAGTGATTAATATAATAAATGACATAGTTCAGCTTTACGGCACCGGTTCTTCTTGGACGAAACCCATCAGGATCAAGAACCGCTATCATAAAACATTGAGTTAAATATTTTCTTCAATATTAGATTTTACTAATAAAAAACAAAGAATGTCCCACAGGTAGTTTATTTTGAGGAGTGCTATAATTAACCTTTGTTCTAAGTGATCTCTTTTAGAAAGCGATGCTTTTCGTGACCTGAGTGGAGCGAGGCCTAAACTAGTTTTAGCAAGCCCATAGCAACGAATAAAGCACAAAATTGTTTCTTGTTGAAAACTCTATTATCCAAAATATTGGTTAAATATTGACAATGAGAAATTGGACGCTATTCTAATTGCTGAACAGATTTGGTTGGTAATTGTTGCTTAGTCAGATGACATTAAATGAATTTACATTCCTCAAAGCTTTGTTTATATTTTGATGAGTAGTCAACGGAGAAAAAATATGAAAAATATTCGCTATTAGAAGCATAGGGAATATTTCTCAAAATTAACACGCTAATTGCAGGAATAAAATAGAAAATTGCGTTACTCCTTGTGCAGAGAAATTCAAGTACTGTAAGGCATATTAATTAGTTTTAGGAAATGTAGATTCCCGTAGCCAATCAAAGTACGGCATTAAAAATAACACTACAGTAAAAACATCTACCAATTATTTTTAGTAGTACTAGTCATTTCACTTTCTTCTACTCTTTCTCTTTTCTATAAACCCAACTTCTACGTAGAATGACAATGGACAAAGCCCAGCTTAAAGAGCAGGTGAAATCTTTACAATATCAATCCACCATAGAAAGAGTGCCTATCTCTCAAACTGCCGCAGAGTGAGTTTCTTTTACTTGCATGTTTAAAATTACATGTACTCATATTACGCTCTTAACCGATTCCAAATATGTAGATATGATTGGATGATGTACATCATATTGAGATTTTGATGCGTTTGACCAAATGCAATTCTTCATTCTCACAATCGTGTATATAAAGTATATGTTTTAATAATAAACTACAATATTTAAATGTGAAGAAAGAACAACTAAATAATACATTAGTGCTCATTTCCTAAAGTTATATATGCACTGCAATGTAAGCGGCATTTGAGGACCCTGTTTACAATGATATTGCCCAATCACAAATGTGCTGAATAAGCACCTTATACAGAAATCATGAAAAAATTTAATCACGTTCCTAAAAATAACTATATTAAATTATGTATTCTTATTTATTAGGTAATGAGTACTTATTTAATAACTATACCAAAGGTATGAAAATTAAATTATACTGAAGACATCATAGAAGGTCAATACTTACTAATAGTTTCAAGTATAAATTTATAGCAACCTTCTTCATAATTTTAAAAGCTTAGGCAATTGAGTGACATGCATAGTCCATTAATAACTAGTCACAGAAATGTCTCACTATACTTTCATTTAGGGGAAACTCACAAACATTAATCTTTTGTAAATTTAAAATATATACCCTGCAAAAACTTGAAAAATCTTGTCATTTGACATGTATTATGATAAAGCTTAAAGTATCTAAATATTTGATGTAGTTCTTGCCTTTATATTAGCTATTCAATTGTTCCTAAACTCACATAGTTTTAGCCAACAAAACTCTGGAAATTCAATTGAGGAATGTAATTCACATTATATTCTCAGATGTCAATGTAATGGCAAATCAAATGTTAAAGTTTTATTAATTGCCCGCAATAGACCATGTATGGTCTTAAAATTGACCAAACATATGAAGTTTGCTGGGCAGATTTCTAACTAAACATTTTTAGCATTATTTGAAAATTTACCGTTCATTGCAGAAGAGTGTCTGACATCTTTGAGCTGCACTCAATTTTTTTAAGATCATTACAAGAATTATCTCATAGGACTAATTTATAGTACATTTAGTATGTAAGAGATTTGTAAAAATATTAAAAAAATGCATTTTAGAAATGATAAAATAAGTGGCATTCAAATTGGCAAGTTTATTTCAAACGTCATAAATTTTCGTAAAGTAAAGTAACTATCGGTATTAAGATGAACAAATTGAGCTATTATGATTCTCAATTCAATTATCTAGGTGCTTTAGAAGACACATTCTTTGTTCAGCTTATAAAAAGATTACAATATTTATACCAATAAATTATATTCTTCCCTAAAAGAATTAATGAGAATTTAAGGTATTTTTCCAATTGATTAGATCAAGCTATTCAAAAATTTTTTTCAAATTATAGCATGACATTTACATTTACAATTACTTTGCATTCTTTTCTTAATCATGTGTTTAGTTCTTAGCCCAGTCACAAGTGATAATTTGTTGAAACTATTATTTATGGAATGTTGAAATAGTTCATATACTTTTATGATATTTTTATATTTTGAAAGACTTCTTCTTAACTTTCAAATAACCTATTTCTAAGTTCTTTACATATTTGGTAATATTTTAATATAAAGTTCACAAAATCTTTGAAACTAATGAACCTCTTACATTTCAGTTTCCATTCATAGTAAATTATTTGAAACTCTAAGTTCATTTTTTCATCCCGTTTATTAAAATCTACCAAGAAGGGTCTAATTTTAACTGAAATATAATAACAGATTTTATGGAAGCACATTAGAAAATTAATCAAGTATATCATAACTTAATATTTTCTGATTATTTTAGATATAAGTTAAAACTTAGTACTACTACTGTAGAAGTGGAGGGAAAATAAATCCATTATAAATCAGTTCAAAAAAGAATTGAATCCAACAGGTATTCAGAAACTGAAAGCAATTTCAATCAAACCAATGCTTGTCAACATCATATTTCTTCACCCAAAAACGGAACATGATCAGAGTAACCTCGTTATCTATTAGGAGCAAAAAATATTTATATATTTCTTGGAACTATTCGAGGAATATAACTAAGCACTACCTTTGGACATGCCACATGCAACGTTTATCTTCATTGATAAAAGGCTATAAGCATCAATTACAAATATGAATTTGCCAAGGAAAGAATGGAATTTTCCTTGACGAAGGTTGTAGGGAAGCATTAAGGAATACACTTTCATCGTCTCACACTGCTGTAAACTTAAATTAATTTAAGTTCCCACTAGGCTTGTCGATCACTGAAGTTAAGGTAAACCATAACTTAACGAGAATGTACATTGATGTCTTAAACCTAATTTAAGAAATACGGTCACACACATTGCAGTTAAGTCTTAAGCTTAGATTACTCTAATGATGTTTTGACGGAACTTTGACGTTTAAGGTTTTTTGAGTTTACTTGATTTTGCTCGCTAAATAATATCAAAGTGTTAAAAACACAATTAAGGAAGGAAAAGTGTTGACCTAAAAATTAAAAGAATGTTAAGCGTGTAAAGCACGATATCGTTTGTTAATGAGATCCGCAACAGGAAAGAAATGAACGATTAGTACGTTTACTTACAATAAACACAGTTTCTATTAATTCATAGGTTGAGAAGAAAGTGGTTTTCCACAACAATTTTTCTACTCTTTTGTCATTAAAATAATTGATTTAAGGAAAAAAATTTCTTCGCGTAATTCATTTCATCGCAGAAAACCTGAACATTTAAATTCTAAAATCTCGCCATAACAAACATTTTTGTAATTCGCTATTTACTCCACACATTGATTATTTCTAAATGAGCTTACTTAAGGTTAAATTAAGATTTTTGTAAAATACAATGTATTTTCACCAATCCCTAAATATATCCAAATATTAACTGATGATTCATGTGAATGAACATAAATGTATTGATATCCTTAGTGAATTCAACTGCGTTAAAACAATAAAACGTGATTACCAGTGTTGATGAAAGAGATTGTACACGCCTTAAATTTCTATGTGGGAATGAGTTGAAATTTTTTTAAAAGTTTGGTAGTGAAATTGGTGATACTCAAAATAAGGCATTAAAATGAAAGAGATGAAATAACTATCAACATACATAGCTCTTAAAAATCAGTAATTGTGGAATAGCAAGCCACATATATAATGTGAAAGGGGCACATATTTTTTATATCTGAATGCTTCACTAACTGATTGGCCCATTCTAATACCTATTTGAAATGAAAATTTTGAAATGAAAAGCGAGAAAATTAGGTAATTCAAGAAAAAAATGAATTTATACAAGATTCAAGAAACTTCAAAATTATTTTTTACAGTAACTTGATCTTAAAAATGCTGAATCGCTTTTCTTTAGGANAAAAAGAATTGAATCCAACAGGTATTCAGAAACTGAAAGCAATTTCAATCAAACCAATGCTTGTCAACATCATATTTCTTCACCCAAAAACGGAACATGATCAGAGTAACCTCGTTATCTATTAGGAGCAAAAAATATTTATATATTTCTTGGAACTATTCGAGGAATATAACTAAGCACTACCTTTGGACATGCCACATGCAACGTTTATCTTCATTGATAAAAGGCTATAAGCATCAATTACAAATATGAATTTGCCAAGGAAAGAATGGAATTTTCCTTGACGAAGGTTGTAGGGAAGCATTAAGGAATACACTTTCATCGTCTCACACTGCTGTAAACTTAAATTAATTTAAGTTCCCACTAGGCTTGTCGATCACTGAAGTTAAGGTAAACCATAACTTAACGAGAATGTACATTGATGTCTTAAACCTAATTTAAGAAATACGGTCACACACATTGCAGTTAAGTCTTAAGCTTAGATTACTCTAATGATGTTTTGACGGAACTTTGACGTTTAAGGTTTTTTGAGTTTACTTGATTTTGCTCGCTAAATAATATCAAAGTGTTAAAAACACAATTAAGGAAGGAAAAGTGTTGACCTAAAAATTAAAAGAATGTTAAGCGTGTAAAGCACGATATCGTTTGTTAATGAGATCCGCAACAGGAAAGAAATGAACGATTAGTACGTTTACTTACAATAAACACAGTTTCTATTAATTCATAGGTTGAGAAGAAAGTGGTTTTCCACAACAATTTTTCTACTCTTTTGTCATTAAAATAATTGATTTAAGGAAAAAAATTTCTTCGCGTAATTCATTTCATCGCAGAAAACCTGAACATTTAAATTCTAAAATCTCGCCATAACAAACATTTTTGTAATTCGCTATTTACTCCACACATTGATTATTTCTAAATGAGCTTACTTAAGGTTAAATTAAGATTTTTGTAAAATACAATGTATTTTCACCAATCCCTAAATATATCCAAATATTAACTGATGATTCATGTGAATGAACATAAATGTATTGATATCCTTAGTGAATTCAACTGCGTTAAAACAATAAAACGTGATTACCAGTGTTGATGAAAGAGATTGTACACGCCTTAAATTTCTATGTGGGAATGAGTTGAAATTTTTTTAAAAGTTTGGTAGTGAAATTGGTGATACTCAAAATAAGGCATTAAAATGAAAGAGATGAAATAACTATCAACATACATAGCTCTTAAAAATCAGTAATTGTGGAATAGCAAGCCACATATATAATGTGAAAGGGGCACATATTTTTTATATCTGAATGCTTCACTAACTGATTGGCCCATTCTAATACCTATTTGAAATGAAAATTTTGAAATGAAAAGCGAGAAAATTAGGTAATTCAAGAAAAAAATGAATTTATACAAGATTCAAGAAACTTCAAAATTATTTTTTACAGTAACTTGATCTTAAAAATGCTGAATCGCTTTTCTTTAGGATATGTATAATATTATATATATATATATATATATATATANGAATGGAATTTTCCTTGACGAAGGTTGTAGGGAAGCATTAAGGAATACACTTTCATCGTCTCACACTGCTGTAAACTTAAATTAATTTAAGTTCCCACTAGGCTTGTCGATCACTGAAGTTAAGGTAAACCATAACTTAACGAGAATGTACATTGATGTCTTAAACCTAATTTAAGAAATACGGTCACACACATTGCAGTTAAGTCTTAAGCTTAGATTACTCTAATGATGTTTTGACGGAACTTTGACGTTTAAGGTTTTTTGAGTTTACTTGATTTTGCTCGCTAAATAATATCAAAGTGTTAAAAACACAATTAAGGAAGGAAAAGTGTTGACCTAAAAATTAAAAGAATGTTAAGCGTGTAAAGCACGATATCGTTTGTTAATGAGATCCGCAACAGGAAAGAAATGAACGATTAGTACGTTTACTTACAATAAACACAGTTTCTATTAATTCATAGGTTGAGAAGAAAGTGGTTTTCCACAACAATTTTTCTACTCTTTTGTCATTAAAATAATTGATTTAAGGAAAAAAATTTCTTCGCGTAATTCATTTCATCGCAGAAAACCTGAACATTTAAATTCTAAAATCTCGCCATAACAAACATTTTTGTAATTCGCTATTTACTCCACACATTGATTATTTCTAAATGAGCTTACTTAAGGTTAAATTAAGATTTTTGTAAAATACAATGTATTTTCACCAATCCCGAAATATATCCAAATATTAACTGATGATTCATGTGAATGAACATAAATGTATTGATATCCTTAGTGAATTCAACTGCGTTAAAACAATAAAACGTNATGGAATTGTACAAAATAGTGCGTATGTTACTGCACTGCATTACTTCAACGTCTACAAAAATATATCCTAAATTTTTTTATATATACGTAGGATTATAAAACAAATTTTGATGACGAACTTAGTTAAATGCAGTACTTTGTTTTCAAATATCTTCATTGACACATTTCTCAAATTAAAAAATTTAAGAACAGCAACGCCTTTTATTCTTAAGTTTATCTTAGTCAGAATATTATGAAGGCTTAAAATCAAAAACAATAATTACTGAGATATTTACAAGTGTAAATGTGTACTCTATCAGCGCAACATCAATTGAAAGTTTGCTAATTTTCTGTTATTGGATCACCACTAAACGTTTTATTTTTTAAGGCAATCAAGAAAGATGAATTTATATACAAGCGCCTTACAATAGTTGTTCGGAACATTTTTCATTCCCGTTATAAATTCTTTATATTAATTGTGTCCTAAAAATACAACTTTTATTCAGCAGTTGGGATAAAGTGTAATTTTGCAATAATTCTTAAATTTCTAATGAGAAAGACAACTAATCGTACAAAAGGAATAATTAGTGACGTCACGTCATTGTCCAAAATATGAAAAAATGACATATTTAACCAAATATCATGTTATAATTTCATTTCTATATGATGTTATGCTTATTTTTGTAAAAAATTGAAAAAGTGGATTGTGTGCGATATTTTTTAATTATGCAGAATTTGCACTTTCTGTCAGGCCTTAGGTAATGTATGGAGGAAAATAATCCCTTCCTGCACATCCAAACAATATATCCCTTAAAATAAGCGGTAGTAAATAAAAATAATGTGTTTGTATTAATCTTGAAATGTATGCTTGCAACAAGTACTAAACATACTCAGGTTGCCTGGATACCAGAAGATGAAAAAATATTGGTATTTAGAGTCATTATACTAATAAATGTGTTTTTTGAAGCAACCATTTCTTACAAATTACATCAACTTACATCAGCAAAAAGTACGAGGGAGTTTTCAGAAAAGCTCTTTGCTTGTAGTAGACAAAATTTATATCTTAGAAGTACTGTAACAGCAAACAATGCTGATTAAACTTAAAGAGAATGCTTTTTGCGATTGCCAAAGCTTAAGTTTTCAAGTGAATTTTTTCCTATTCTTCAAATACCAATTGAAACATTAGGCCCAGGCCCGGCTCAAATTGCTATTTCGAAAATCTGGCCAAAGCCCAACCCAAGCCCGGCCCAGCTCGACCCAATTTTAGGTCCAACCCAATTCTAACTCTGGTCTACGGTTACTTCACCTGCGGGACTACTGATATTCACCCTCACACTTGTTATTTAAGGTAGGGCCTCCCCCTCCCTAATCAATGTAAGTTCAAAATTCATTTATGGCTATAAATTCATTGGTAAGGTACCTTTCTTATACTAGTCGATTATAATCATAAGAAAACATTTTGTATTTTGCTAAAAAAATTTAGTTTTTGTAAGTCAAAGTCAGCAAATTTTACCTTGCAAATGCACCCTTTGTTTTTTTGCTTCTTGCCTTTTAAGTAGATACAATTGAATTGCTTAGCATAACGACATTCTTTGATATCAGAAAAACCAAACCGAAGTTTTTGTAGTAGTTGATATCAATTTCTAAATGTGTGATTTTCCCAAAATTTAGTTTTTTCAAATTTTGAAAATTTCAAAAAATAAATACTTTAGTTTTTAAGTGGATTTGGCAGATTTTTTCAAGGTATGTTCTCACATGTATTAAATACGTCCTGAGCTAGCATCTAATCAAAATAATTATATTCAAGATTACAGTGAAAATTCAATGTCACAAGTAATAGAAAATATTTGCGAAAAAATATTGCAACTCTTAAAATTAACCATAAATATATAGCCGAACAATATTTTGTTTAGATCCTAGTTCAGGACTTAAAGGAAGGCTTATTGATTGATGTGCAAAACAGAATTTTGAGCTATATGCTAACATTTTGAGAGTAAACATTTTCTGGACTTTTTTTCACCAAAATGATGCAAGGTCAAGATCATGTCATGATGAATCAAAATTTTTCTTAGACCAAGACATATCCAGCTATCACATAAGCAAACTTTTATATGCAAAATAACTTGATTAGGGTAGGGTCCTTTTTTAAATTTTTTGTATTCTTCATGATGATAATTTATTGATTTAATACTTGGTGTTATTCACATTTTATGGATTCCTATAGTTGACACTGGGCCTACTAAATTAGTAGGCCATAACTGACCTTAAAGTGAAAATAAAAAGCTAATACTTAGCCATCCTTCGAGTGACAATGTCTCATTATATCTAAACGAAAAAACTTCATTATTAAATATGCAAATCCTCAATATTAGATTTGCATAATTACGTAATTTATGTTAATGTCAAGTTTCCATTTTTTCAATTTAAAATTTTAGTTAAATTCATATTGTATGTTTCAGACAATTTTTTTTCACAGCTAGTGAAATATATGTAAAAGTTTTTGTTTTGTTATGCAGTTGCATAACTTGTACATGTACTTACCAGCACCATGTAATTTACCACTTTTCATAAATCAAGCAATTCTATCAATACTGTTCACCATTGTTTATCGGTAACAATATAGGTACTGTTAATGCGTTGAACAGTGTAAAACGATTCATGAAATTTATATACATATCTATCACTATATATTTTTAGATTAATGCAGTACGTTCAAGAAAATGAGAAGGAAGATCCACTCATTAATCCAGTGGCCAAAAACAAGAATCCATACACAGAGAAATCGAAATGCATAGTTCTTTAGAATCGAACCAATTCTTACTAATGTATCCCTGGGACACATAAATTCTGAACTTTTACCCAATTGTCTATTTCGTTATTCCCAATGCAGATGCTGATTATGTGAATAATTTTTTAAAAAACAAATTTATTCTTTTGGAATTACGACAGGATTAAATATGATTCATTGATTTTGGTTGTAAGTTTCAATAAAGGTGCTTAGTTAATTCCTTGTTAAAACATGAGAACCAGTTTTTAGACTTGAAAAAGACAAGAATGTCAGTATTTATTTACTTAGAAATCTAATTAGGAGCTTTTATCCAATTAAAAAACTCTTCAAAATACTTCAAATGCTAAGGCTACATTTTGAATATTATCGTGAATAAAAATAGCTTCTAAAATGCTTGAAACTATTACTTGCAGTTGCAGCCTAAGCAATTTAAAATTAATTCATATTTCTGTGTTTATAAATAACAGCAAAAATAGATTAAATACAAACATATTCAAACATGAATGTTTCTAAGCTTTAAGAATAAAGTATTCACAATTAGGCTTACGTCATTACAAATATATTATAGCTCAGGTCAAAGCTAATGAGACTTCTGAGCAAAATGGTGCCCGTTATAGATGTCCGTTTTACGCGAAACGTGTTCATCGTAGGAAAATGCCGTCAAAACAAGAAATGCAGCAGACATACCGGCCGTGACACCTGTCTAACCTTCACGTTCGAAATACAATCAACCTGCCAGCAATTAAGATCACAATTGTCATAGTGCGTCACCAAGTTTGGCATTATAGATAGCGAAACGTTACTGGGATTGTCGGGGATGGCCAGGAACACATTCTACAGGAATTGTTCCGTGCTTTCATCAGGAGGGTCGCTTGCTAGACAACCTGGAGTTGGCCGACTTAGGAAATTAGGCGGTGTAGATCGAAGGGTTTTGACAGGCATAGTGCTGAAACTACGAAATCTCTCGGCGAAAAAAATTACTCACCGGTTTGGCGCAAAATAGACAAGACTATTAGCACGAGCACCATCCAGAGAAATCTCCGTATTTCCGGAATGGTGAAGAATTTGCCCAAAAAAGTTCCCGTGATTTCGCCGTTACAAGAACAAAAAGAGTAACATTTTGTAATGAATGGATCGACTACAATTTTCAAGTTGTTTTTCTCACGCACGAGTACTTGTTCCAGCTTCACTGGAATACAGTGCAAGTTTGGTACTAAAAACGATGCAAAAAAAACGTTAAGAAGACGCCAAAATAATCCCCAAAACTTATGGTGTGGGGAGCTGGGAGCATTATCTTATCGTGGTTTCTATATGTGTATTATCGACGGCCCAGGGTCCATTAACAGCCAAAAGTATTGCGAAATTGTAGAACAATTCCTTATATACGCCGATTGTTTATATACAACTGGTTGGGTCCTGCAACTCCTCATATGTCAACGACAACAAAGGCATTTTTTGCTGACAAAAATGTTCAGATAATGCAGTGGCCACCGAATTCGGCCGATTTGTCTCCTTTCGAGAACGTCTGGCAGATACTAAAAGACAACACTGAAAAGAAAAATCCTCAAAATTTGACAGAATTGAGAAGGTATATACTCGAATCGCAAGATGTTATTACCGAATAAGTTCGTGTCCGTTTAATGGACGCTTTCTCAAAGCGGATAAAGACGTGCTCCGAGCAGCGGGGAAAATTTTTTGGTTAACAGCCAGAGGAGAACCATAGGCGATAAACTTGGCTTTAGTTTGATATCACATTTACCTCTTTATGTATAGCTGAGTCACAAATTTTATTTTTCTCAGTCTCATTAGTTTCGACCTGAACTGTATTGATGTTAGAATGTTTTTGATAGTATGTATTTACTTTATATATTAACTTTTGAATAATTATGATTTTCTGATTAGAGAAAATAAACATTAAAATACATGATTAAATCATTTGAATACAAAAATTGTACGATATGATTACTTAAATATAAAAAATACACGCAAAAATAATTGCAAATTAAATTTATCTCTAATGACAAATTAACAATTAACACTACTGAAACAGAGGGAGCCTACAGGAGGGATACTCTAACCCACCCTATGGAATGTTCTCCTGACGTCATGAAGCAGATATATATATATATATATATATATATATATAAATATATATCTGCTTCATGACGTCAGGAGAACATTCCATAGGGTGGGTTAGAGTATCCCTCCTGTAGGCTCCCTCTGTTTCAGTA
>CABFPE010000144.1:514977-535481 GCA_900660155.1 Hofstenia miamia | reverse complement strand
ATATATATATATATATATATATATACAATTTTCTTCGAATTAGTCGTATTTCACCTCACCATTTCGTCTAGCGGATCCCTTGAAACGCGATTTAGATCGTGGCCTGGCTTTTGATCTAGGTGGATCAGTTTTCAATGACGATTCGGGAGTAGAAATTCCGTTGGAGTTAATGTCATCTTTTGTTAATGGATGATCAATCTCTTCTGTTGTTGATGTAGGCATGCTTGTAAGGGGGTCTGACACAGATGAAAGACTTGTACTTTTGTTGGGGTGATTGTTAATTTGTTCTGAGCGAATTTCTGATTTTGATGTGATTTCATTTTTTAGTTCGATCTTTTCAGGCGCCGGTGGTGGTGTTTTTGAGTGTTCCTTTACTGAGGAGAGCCCTCTCATTTGCTTAGAATCTGGAGAAGCATTAGTATTGGAAACCGTTTCATTAGAAACCCTCAAGTTTTGAGGTTGTTTTGAAGGTGTCAAAGAAATGGATTTATCTGGAATGAACTGAGGGATCGGTGTACTAAACACTTGCCTAAATTTAGAATATTGTTTTTTATAATTACCCTGATACAGAGGAAGTTTTTGTCATCAGCATCGAATTCCTAAGATATAATTGATAATAAATATAAGAAAAATATTTTAAATTTCAATAAATTCAAAATGTTGCCGTAATGGTTTTACAAAACACATTTCTAAGAACTCATTCTGAACTTGAGAAGTAGAAGTAGATTTCATAGAATTATTAGAGAAACTTGTTTATGGTACATAAAAAATTGATTCATACAAAAGCGGAAATAGTGCATGCCATTTGAAGTTAATAGAGAATTTTAATTAGGTCACTTTTGTGTTCTTCCACTTCTTCCATTGTCAATTACAACATATTTGAACATTTACAGGAAAAGTGACGACAATATGACCTAAAAAATACCTATAGTTACTATATGTATAAAAAATAAAGATAAGAAAATTTTTAGATATTTTGCCAGGCATTGTGCAGGAGTATATATATATATNCATTCAATACCTACTATCGAAGTTCTATAAGTTGATATTCAACAAAGTCTCAGGTATTCCTTATGTGCATGTAATTCGAAAAAATTAGATTCAAGTAATACCTTGACTCCGATTTTCCCATGATGTTTTTGAAAGAATGATCCTGATTTTTTTCGGTTTCAAACATTATTTTCTTGAATGCGACGTTTTTCTCACGATTTGATAGCGAACATGAAATCTTGCCATCTAAGTACCAAGTGTGCATGTCTCCTTTACCCTAAATATTTTAATTCAATCAAAACTTAGCGCAGTTCCACCATTCGATGTATGAAATTATGGCAAAAAGATACCTTAACGGATAAAATTCCTTGATCACTGAGTTCATACATCATGTTCTTCTGATTAACTTCATCCAATAATTTGAAGGAATTGTCACTGACTTGAATTTTCATTGACTAAAACCATTTATTTCACTGAGGTCTTTATTGTGCTGAAGATATTTCTTATATTAAAAAGTTGCAAATCACATCTCTTCCTTTCAGAATACATTTTGCAAATATTATAATACGTTTAAAATATATTACATTTTGAGCCTATAGTAAGCCTATTTTATTTGCTACTCAGAAAGTAAACCGTTGAACTTTAAAAGAGAAACAGTCACACAAGACTAATGTTTGCCTAGCACCTAAGTTGCTTCCTTACTTCGTAAAATAGAGGCTTCAATTTCATTTCTTCTACTTAACCCTATTTTCATTAGGCTTTTTAACATACATCGCTTCATAGAGAGGGGTGAAGTGCAACATTGTACTTCCTACATATATTTCTTAATAATGATCCAATTGCTTTGAAATTTAGAAAGGAGTTTCTCTTAGATTAGAACATTAAATACACATAGTGATGCTGCATATTTTTAACATATTGCATGAGGTCTACATTTTTCATCAATACATTACCAAAATATGACCTATTTTTCTTAACTGCTATACAAATTTGACTTCACCAAGCCCCTATCCCCTGTGCTACACAAATTGTTATAAAAATGTATCATGGGGAATAGAACAAGCTAAGTATACAATCAAAAAATTCAGTATAAAAATATGTTAGTATTACCCTCTGACCATACATTTTTTGGGCAAAATATTGACAGAATTTTTTCAGTGAATGGAGAAAACTATATTTTGTGCGATTAAAATGGGCAGTTGGTCCTTCATCTAATCCCTAAGATATGTGATTGGAGGTGCAATAAAATTTATGAGAATATTTTCTTTGCGTAAGGCAATTTTATAAAATCTCAATTCTTATAAATTCTCAAGATTTCGTTGTTAGCTTTGTAAATTCAACTTAAAATTACCGTAGTCAATATCCCTGAACAAAGCTTTGAAATTCTTATAAAAGAATACGTTTATAGACTTTGGTAATTAGTCATTCAATTGCTTACATCAAACTTTCATTGTTCGTAATTGCTTAAGGCCATTTAGTATTTCGTCTATAATTGAGTCTACGAAACGGGTTTGCATTGCTAAAAATTCAAATAAATTTATATGAATTGAACATGCATGCTAGGTTTGTGGCAAATATCTTGAAAGAAAAGTTATCATGAGTGATATAGTGTAACGGCTTGCGACTTTTAATATCAACTACATTGAATGATCGTACGATTTCGTTTTACAAAGAATTGATATGGTGATTTTTCCACAAGATACAAGATGTTATTGGTTATCAACTGTGGTAATATTCTCTTCATGATGGTTGCCTTTGTATGTAGCAACCCTGTCTATGTAACACACTAAAAATTATTTCTTGGTTATTGTGGGTAAAAAAAGGAAATTGACTTTTTAATATGTGCTCCGAAGCACATGAGGCTGAAATGCTTCCATGATCAGCTAGGGTGGGTTATAGTCACATAGGCCTTAGACATCTTGTACAAATAATTTCTCCTTTCAATACTCTTAAGTCCCAAACATTTGATCTCTATTATGCTTTTTCATAAATGACGAACAAACTGTTGTATATTATAGATTATAATTTTAAAAATACACATACTTAGTTTATGTTTGACAACATAATATTTTTAATATTTTAGTATTTTTCGTTCAGTTGTGCGGCTACATGTTTTAAGATTTTCACAGCAGCTTAACACCTATGATAAGATTAAGAAAAGTAATGATACCTTACAATTTTAAGGTGCTTTGCTTAAGGTTATTTTTTGGAAGTTAGGGAAGAACATGAATGTTTCAAGGAGGAGACACAATAATAATTTCAATAAAATTACAATTAGTAGAGGGCTTACCTTCGAATTTGTCATCATTCTACTTGCTGTATTCACTGTGTCCCCAAAGAAGCAATAACGAGGGCATTTAAACCCTATTACACCGGTTACCGTTGGTCCGCTATTGATACCTTAAATTAATTCAAGATTAATTTAATTAAGCACAAAATTGATTTTGAACTAATTAACTAAGTTTAGCTTTTGCATTCAACTTTAAAATTAGCGCTTGTGAATCAATTTGCTTAAAGTTGGACGTAGCAAAATAATCCTTTGGGTTTAGTCTATTCTGATAAATTTGCGTCCGATTAGTATAGTATTTTATTTACCCCATGTGTTTGTAAATAATAATTTTATTTCTATGCAGTCAAAATTAGACTATGTTGAAAGTATTTTTGCTATAGATAATTTGCATCTTTATTGGGATACTTGGAATCATACACACATTCTTATTAGGAAATTGAAGGTTTAAGTTATTAGTTAATAAATTCAATTGGGATTACCCACTCAACTACAAGCATACATGCATTCACATATAGCATATAGGATTATAAAGCTTAATTATTGAAAAACACACCAATTTTAATTTCGATGTTTTTTCCTGAATCTGGATCCTTCAAAAACTTAGTAGCATTAATCATGTCCAGGGCTAAATCTGCAGCAATGCAGACATGCTCATCTGTCTTTATGGGTGCACCCGCACTAATCATATAGGTTTCGCCAACTGTTTCTACCTAAAATCACACATTTTAAAACAATACTCATTTATGGTTTGAAATTGTAGAAATTCTAAAAAAAATGTCCATTCCATAGAAATTTCAGGGTTATGTTAGAGGTAAAGCTTGATTTCAAGATTTGATACAGTAAATATCGGTGTACTTCTTGAAAAACATATATGTAATTTCTACCAATTTTTGCGAATGATTCTGCGAAGTCAAGAAAATTTAAGGCCTCAAAATTCAAAGCCTTCAAAAAATTTGAAACCCCAAATTTAAACCTAAACAAAGCCCTGATTCGAACACAAATCCCTAAACCAACTCTAAATATGATGAAAGGATTTTATTATCCTCAATTTTCTCGCTTCAAATTTTGATGTCTTGAATTTTCGGAATTGGATTTTCTTGCCAGAATTTTTCAACATTTTTTCAGACATTAGCTGTTTATTATTGTGGGATGCGGTAGTAAGGTCGTCAAATAAGTTTCGCGTCACCAAAGTTCATTGTGCCGCTAGCAATCCTTTGTCAATGTTCGTGTCCAAATATCAGGGTACGTTTGAAATAATGCTAATAAAATATTTTATGTGTGAACGTACAAATTCCTTCATTCTCGTATATTTAATTGCTGCGAATAATAGTATGTAATGTATGATCATGGTAATGATTAAGTAAAGTAAGTCCAATTAAGGTAATGTAAATTAGAGTGCATTTTGCTCTAAAGATTCAATATAGATCTCAAACAGACGCACCAAACATTCATATAAATTGATATGATAAAGGTTTTTTCCAATTTTCTGGTAACTACACCTCATTGAATAGAAAAACGGTCACGTTAGTACCGTAAAATTCCTAATAATTTAAATACTTACTATGCTAAAATTAACTGAAAACTTATGTCTACTACTAAATAAATTCCTCATAATTCTCAGTTGTATTGAAATTTAATTTCAATTTGATTATTTTAATAACAGGTTGCTACATAATGATTTACAAAATTTTAAGCAATATTCCATTCTAAGCTTTCAACACGCTTCCTTTTTGTGAGAGATATTTAAAATTATTTGTATGCATATTTCCATTTTATATGGGAAGGTGTTGTGCATTTCTATAATTGCAGAATGAGCTATTTTCTGAAATAGTAAGCGCTGAACGTTCCTATTTAATTATGGCAAATTTGAGATTTAAGTTTATTAAGACTATATTTCCTTGAAAATCCATTAAAAATACTAAAACCAAAATTTCTAGATAACACTTAAATGTTTCTTTAATGCATTTAAATGTATATTTAAGGTGAGCTTACATGTATTTAACTATGGTAGCTATGCATTTAAAATCGTAAGAATTGCATTAACTTTGATGCTATATGTATATATATATACAGCATATATATATATATATATATGTATGTATGTGTGTGTGTTTTTTTACCATTAACCGATTTTTTCGGGATTTTCGGCATTCCTCAAAAATATGCAATTTTTGAAAATGGCAAAATTTTTGGGATCTGCCAAAATTGGTTTATATTAATATTTTTTTCAAATTCGCATACATTGACCCGCAACAAACAAATGATGGTAAAAAATAACATTCATATTGTTTTTCTAATATTAAGGGCTAGTTTTTCTGAATAGCAATAAAATTTTTTGGTGTGCTTTGTTGACGAACATTAAAAACCAATGAAATTATAATAAGCCTATGTTTGAATAAGAGCCTTACATTTGATGGAAGTACAAATTCCATAACGAATGCAATATAATTTATAAACAATTTTTTGGAAAGCAAAACTTGCATTACAAGTTATCAATTTAAGTTTATGCATTATATTTTCGGTTTCTATCATACCAAACTTTGGTCTATCAAATCGAATCGAAAATTTAATAAAAAATTGGCAAAAATTGGAGGAATTTACATTAATTTAAATGAGCGTAGTGAATGGTTTCGTCGGCCGGGCTTGAGTCTAAATTTTTGGCCCATTTTTATTTCTGCGTTGAAACCCATCTGTTTAGATTGTATACGAGAACTTGAAAAACATGCTTAGCAAAAATAATTGTTTGGATGTTGGCCTTATCTGTGTAGAGTAGAAAGATTGATCTCCGTTTTGACAATATTAATACAAAAATGCTTAAAAAATCCTTTATTTATGCTGGAAACTAAAATATGACATCGAAAGATGCGGAAAAAATTTCTGCAGGGGATAATATTCATAGAGCGTAAGCATAGAGAAATTCTGCAAATTATCATTTATAGAATATTTTGAAGACATCATTTTATTTTTTGCTTGAAATCAAATACAAGCAGCATGTTTCAGAGATATCTCCCAAGCAACAAAGCTTCATGGGACATTTATGTCCCCTTATTGTTACATTACTGGCCATTATAGTTGTTTGGACGCTGGTCCAACAATAAGCAAATAAAGAAGATATATTTAATAAGATTTGTCAAATTATCCATGCAATTACAAATATAATATTTAAAGTTATATTTGAACATATTCCTTCAAATATAAAATAAACAGCTATAACCTAATTGCAAGCAGTACGGTAATATTTTGTACACATTATTATTTATTACAATAAATTTAGATTCATTGTATATAATATAATTATATTTGAAAATATTTATTATAATATTTCAAAGTATTTTAATTAATTTTAACAAAACTTCTTTATTGACTCATTGGTGAATATATTGACGAGCCATTAATGGCCCAGCGGCTAAACGGAAGTTAGCCTATGATTGAATAAATAATATGTCATCCATGGCCCAGGAATCTTGTTGCTTGGGCTGTTTAATTCTATGCGAAGTATATGATGTCATTTTATTTTCTTGTATTTTATAAGAGTGTGAACTAATATGAAAATGTTTTTGGATAGCCTGTGGTGCTTAAATATTTTGGCATTACTTCAGAGTCGTAAAGCCCTTCTAATATTCAATACTGATTGCTTGGGAAATTTTGCAGTCATTGTAAGAATGATTTAGAAATGCCAACAGCTCTGAAAATTGTATTTATTAAAGTATAAATTTAGCTCTTTACAATTATTCAAGATACTTAGATAAAAATGTGTTAACCAAAAATGTTGCAAAAAGCCCAAAGGAAAACTCTCACTAAGACAGTTTGCATTACATAATCCACAATATGTTACGTAAAAATATAAAATAAAAAAATAAAATTTCTGCTTAACAAATTGAAAAATATTTGTTAATCTCCATTGTATACAGAAGATGTGGCAAGAGTCAAGTCAATTGTTTATAGTTTAATTTTAGCAACTGTTATTATTAAGCGTCTAGCCCTAATTTTAACCTTTTTATTTTAATATAGCAATTTAAATGACTTCAATAGACACATTTATTATGGACGTAATAAGCCTATTGTATTTAAATGTAGAAAATGCTTTGTTAAAAATTATAATCTATAAACAAACCTTAGTGGAAATAATTGCGCAAAACCATATCACAGCTAGTCTAACAGTTAGTTTCTAATTTTTATAGCATAAGACAATGGAATTTAGATAAAAATAGTATCTTTTGATACTGAAGCAAGATGTCCGTCTAATAATTACAAATTATCAACTAAATCCCTTAGCTAATAGCAATTCTCTAAATTATCAGTTAATAGTGAAAACTTTATACCCTTGTCTCGATTAATGAAAATTTAAATATCATATCAGTTGATGAAAAGCAATCAATATGCTTAAAATCCGAGATAAAAAAGATAAAAATTTAATATTGCCGTGGCTATTCGTTTTTGCTTTAAATTCGGATTTTTGAAACTTAATTTGCTCTCATTTTATAATTACTAGTCTAGAATGTTTATACCTAAGTACTGTAAATTTTCTATATTTGAATTTCTTTTGGAAATATTAGGCTATTATTTTGAAATAAACATGCTAATTTTGTATAAAATGAATTATATTAAAACTCTTGTCAATATGAATTTACTAAAAATATAAATTTCCCTTAAAAATTTGAGGCCAACCAAATGGTAGGATGCATTTTAAGTATCTAACTTGGCAGTTTGACAGTTTCTTGAGGCCTACGCCACCAAATTGCTAACTTAACTCGTTTACCAGTGAGATTTCCATTCTTTAGAAAACCTTGCATACGCTCCTGCACCTGCATGCTACTAGTAAATTTTGAACCCTAAGAAAAACTACAAGTTCTTTTATTAATCAAACAAATGAAATTTCAAATGACTCTTTAAGATCTTACTTAAGCAGAGAAATTTTGTAATTAGTTTAAAAAATACCAGAGAAAAAATTATACTGATCGAATTTCTGTTTATTTTGGTTAATCAATATTTTTCATGAAATTTGAGAACAGAAATAATTAGAAAACGTCTTAGAATTTAAGATGCAAAACACGAAACTGAATGACATACATGTACATTACAATTAGTGACTAATAAGCAGGACCTTGAGTAATATAATGAACGTTTATTTTGGAAAACCGCTTAACCTAATTTACATAGTTTGCATCATTTGTTTTAAGTATCACAGAAAGAAACAGAATTCAGAACAAAAACCTAGACCAATTTCACTTAACATCTAAGCAAGTCTCAATTTCAGACAATTCCTTTAAAACGTAGTTTTATTTGTCAATTGAGATGTCTTATTAAATTAGGCTCTCTGCCGTTATTTAATTACACGATTAAAGTAACTGAAAAGAAGTCTTTTAATCTAACTAAGAGTAAAATTAAAACAGCTTCTTAAGAATACTTTTTTAAGAATAGGGGTTAAAATTTGGATTATTAACGCATTGCTGTTTTATTGAAAATACATATGAAACATAAGATTTTGTCAAAAGAATTAAAAAAATATATGAAATGACTTATTGGTGATGTATTTCATTTGGAAACCAAGATTATTTTTGTTATTTAACATATGCAACCTTGTGCAGTAAATAGCCTACATAAATGTTTTCTGTGTTATTCAGTATAATTATATGTAATCATAAAATAAATTTTATATTAATCCATTGCTAATCGGAATTCACTAGTGCTGAAGTGGAGAAATTTCGAATTCTATGACATTTGCAATGCGCCTCCCAAACATAACGACAACTTTGAATCTTTCACTTTGGATGGAAAATATAATTGAAATCATGGAAGTTCTATTATGTACAGATGAGATATACATGAAACAAGATCCCTTACAAGCTATTCATCAAATTTGGAGAAATTTATTGTTATACATTTGCGACGTCTAGTGGGTATTATAATTATATGAGGGCCCAATACTTGAATATGGTCTCACCTTATCTGTTGAATAATTTTCACTTGAAGTGCATTCATGGTCACTGTTGAATTATTCTTTAATTTGATCATGAATATTGGCCAAAAATAGAGTTTCTTTGTCTGCCCTAACTTGATGTATTTTTAGTGATAACATTAATATGAGATAAAAGTTACGCCATATATAATTTGTATGAACAATTGTTGTGTAATACCAGTTAGAATTTGGGGTGTGCGCGTACACTCCATGCCGTTACAATAATAAATTTTTTAAAGAATGTAAATAATGCAATTTATATTTTAAAATAATTTAGTTATTACAAAGCTTAAATTGAGTTTAGCAATTTATTACTTTATCCGCAATATCTTCACGGAAATGCTTAAGTAAACATTGCCTGGGATGTAATTGCACCCCAAGCCATCACGAACTGCTAAGGGATGCCTAAAAACAGGAAATGGTCTTTAAAAATGATCTTAGTGGCCTCATCAGAAATGAGAGACAAATATTTTTGTCAGAAATATTATAATAAGTAATATTCAATGAATTTTTTTTAAACGAAGACGTTTACCCAATATCACTATTTGATGTGAAATTTAAGTGCAATTTGTAAAATTTTATTGAAATGAAAACTAACAAAAAAACAAACTATTTAAGTTGCGTACAGGCGTCGATATTTATCATATGTGAATTTATCATCTGCTAAACGCCGATTGTGTGAACATGAACAATTCATTGATACTGTAGTTACATCAATAGAATTTTTGTCAAAACAAGTCTAATTTCTTTTATTTGATAGTCGAGCAGTATTAACTCTAGAAACTTATTTCTACATGAGCATATTTGCATTTTTCAAGTAGCCAAATGTTTGGTGATATGCTTAAGCTTTAGGGTCTTGTTCTTTACAAATGTTACTTTCTATTGCTTTTAATCGATACATATTGCGATTTGCAATTTCTTCCAGGTAGTTCATCATCTGCCTTATAGTGAATGCTATATTTCTTTTGCGGTATTAACTAGAAATGATTTTCCAAGATTTGAAGACAGCTGATGGTTTTCAATAGTTTAATGCAACTTTTATCAAAAAATCAAAAAAATAATTGAGTTTTTATGAGAAATGACTTTACTATGCTTTTTTTGAAAAATTCAATAATGGAATCAGCGAATGTATTTAAATATGGTATCGAATTTTCTTCTGGTTTTGCTTAAAGTATAAAAATTCTTGACATAAGAAAACCATTATTTCTTTTGGTTATTTCTAAACACAAATTCATAAATTTAGCATTTGCTAAGCTGGGTGTATCTTGCAAATATATTTTTTCAGAAAAGAAATAAAATGGTACTTTCTCAAAATGACCTTTACATATAAAAACAAATTAAAGTAATTTTATACTCTACAAATATCTAATGCTATTTAGATCACATGGGCGGCGATTGACAAGACACTCCTTCCCCAAAGCAGTGTTCGATGGAGGTTCATATGTGTTTCTCGTAGTCTTCTGTTAGAACTAAGAAACCAGTATGATTCAGATTTAATCATCTTTTATCAATATTCAGTTTCTACTACAATTCGAAAATATTTTAAGAAAAATTTCATTGGAAATTGCAATTAATAATAAGTGATTTAAAATTTCATACATTGTTAAGTTGATAATTGAAATGTAAGGTGCTTACTTAATAGTGTCTCTTAGAGTTTATGAGCGCAGAAACACAAAAGCAGGACATTCATGGAGTTTCCAATTTAAGTAAGGAATTGTTTGCATGATTAAACAACACAAAGTTTAAACACTGAGCATACAATGAACAAAATAATTCCATCATTTACAAATTTAGATAAAAAGAAGTCATTACCTATTTATGTAGTTTGCTAATTCAAACATGATGATCTGCATATAATGAATAAAGACTATAGTACATTGAACTCCTACTTTAAGGTGTCTGGATGCTCAACTGCTTCAAATATATTTTACTAGGAAATGAAAAGATTTAAGAAAATTATCTCTCTATGTTTAGTTCTGCTAATATTCTGCAGAATTTGGGAAATCTTTGCTACTGACATTTCATGAATGCAGTTAGAGCATAACAAAAAATCTCTTTACAATGAAAAAATCCTTAAATTCATTGGGAAATCTTCTTAGAAATTGAGACACTGATTGTGCAATTTTTGGCAGTGTAAAACAAATAATTCACTTAGAAGAAGACAATTAAACAGTCTTAAGTGATAGATTTATAAATAATAAATTGTGAGCATAACTATATAATGTAAATACCGGAAACTTTGCCGACAAGACCTGAATCATTCATCAAAAATCCATGATATTAAACAAAATGTGCTTTTATGTTGCAAAGCATGTCTTTATAACTTTTCAACTAACAGCGGCAGTAGAATGTAAACAGTGTAAAAATGATATATTTTCTCTTATATGCACAGGAGAAAAAATGTGTCACAATTTGTTTTTATATTCCCGAATTATAAGGTATTCTAAAGGTGATTGCTTCCAGTATATATTATGTGTGCCATCACCAAAAAATAATCTTAAATGTATTTTATGAAAAGGCAGATAGGGATTCTCACAAGCTAATATATATTCAGGTACAGTACGTTTTTTCCCCCACATATATCATGAAATGGACTTGCAATACTAGTAAGTAAATTCAAAATAAAAAATAATGCTAAAACATTTAACTTCCTTTAAAATATTTATTCATAAGAAAGTCTGATTGATTTTTAGGTAATGTCAGATAGTTTGTTCAACTGAAACTGACATTAATACTGAAGCTGAGACAAACTCGTTATGCAATTTCCTGATATTCAGTCAAATTCGTATATTTTTTGGCAAACAGAATGTAAATGTGTAAGTTATTTCGTGAAAACTACTAAAACAACATGTTTTTGAGGGCTCTGATATTTTGGCTAACATAACTTTTAGGATCATCTTATTCTTAGACGCTTTCGAAATTCATAAATCTTCTATTTTGCACATTACATAAAGAAATTATGTAAATTCTGTTAGAATGTTACAACTTATAACATTTTCAATGAATAAAATACCTTACCTTGTTTGAGTTCTAAGCTATATTAATTAATAAATTAAATATCCCAGCATATAACATTAGAAATACTGCATTGGTATATGCACTAATGATCTTAAGTGGCGCGGTGCGGAAAGGTATTTCTTTACGCGTGCTCGCACTACCCGCAGTATTACTCGACCTGCTTAGCTCTAATCTATAACTAATTTGGGATTATAGTTAGTAGTTTTAAATAACTTAACAACGATGTGTTTAGGTGAATACAGAAATATAAAACTGAAACTGAAATGGGTGGACTTTTTGAACTGAAACGGAAATGACTCGAAATCCAATTTAAAACTGAAACTGATACTGAAATTATCCGAATTTTAATTTAGCTAAACACACTAAGGCTACCTAAACTCAAATCACATTATGCTAAGCAACATTAAATTTAAGCACACAATTTTTGTAATTCTCACCATAGATTCATCAATTGTGTTTTCCAGATGCTTCATTCTGTACTCAGTTTGGTTAGTTGCAACTGATGGAGGTGTGATAAGGTTTTATTGCATGGTATTTGACAAGTTATTTTCAAAATTCGGCTTAAAAATGCACCAGCACTCTTCATGGGTGTGAGAATGCCATTATGTTACAATGGTAGTCCTAATATAGATGTCAAAAAAATTGTTCAACAAATAGAAATATTCTGCAATGAAAAACAAAATCATATTTTCAATAAAATTTCTGTAAAACACGTTATATATGTTGCATGTAATTGCTTCTGAGTGACTCTCTGTTTTAAATTAAATTGAATTTGACTGAGATTAATATGAATTTACTTAGATTAATTTGAAATTGGATTAGATTACTTTGAAGGTAAAAAGTTGTAGTGCTTACCCCTATTGCATATGACAAATACACATATTTTTTTCTTTCAAGTAGAAATTTTGATTTTAACTCAATTCTCCGGGCATCAAAGTTCAAAGAGTACTGAATGTAAGCACGATGTTACTTAGTGGTCGTATAATATATATATATATACATGTGCATATATATATTTATATATATACCACTTTTTTTATATTCCCCCATAAAACATGGTTTTTTACCTAAATTGCGTTTATCAAATTATTCAAATTTAAATTTTTGTCCGGTATGTTTCAGAAATATCAAAAACTATGTTTTGTCGATCTTCAATCCCAACTTTAGCACGTAATTTCTTTAAAACAATATCATATTATCAATTCCTGGATTTGGTTTTAAATATTTGTAGAAAACTGAGTCTAAAGAGATATAAATTGCTAACCTTGTATGCGCGATTGAGCTCTGTGAGTTTGTCAAAGCAACTGAAGACGTTGTTGAGAAGTTCTATGATCCCAAAAGGATTGGCAGCGTTTGCGAATTGATGAAAATTAATGATCATGACAAACATGATTGTAACTTGTTCATAACTCTAAAGGAAAACAAGTGTATGTATTGTTCGTATTCGTTTATTTACAGTATATATTTACATAATTAGAAATATATATTATAAAGCTGCAAAAAAACAAAATACCTCAGTTATATTCAGAAATTTTGAATCGAAAGACAAATATCGATTAATCGAATAATTGGCATTTAGGCTGGAATATGAAGAAAAACAAATACTGATATAATATTTTTACAGTTCGTGACATCAACGAGGGTAGAAAAAACTTGGGTATTTCGAGTATAAAAACGCATAAATTAATCGATAACGATTATTTTGAGCCCTAATACGTTTTTTCCGCAATTCCTTTGACGAAGTTATGGCCATATTGCCGTTTCAATACAAAATGGGTCTAAGAGTGCATAAGTGGGTGTTTTTTAACGGTCTGTTGACTTAAATGGGATATTTAATCCTCTTCTACTCTCGTGGATATATATTATGTTTGCATATTTTAACATTTAAATAATTTTGCTTGACAGTTGTATTTTAACGTAGAAGTTGTATTAGTTTTTCCATCATTTGACATTTAGATGTTGCAATATTTCAATTTATTGTTTTTTAGAATATTTCATCCATTTTTACTCCAAAAAAACATTTGAGGCTGTGTAGGAGCTATCAATTTGATAAATGAAAAATCTAATAAATCATCAGAAAGCTCGGAACAAGTTTTATTATTGGTCAAAATTATAGCGCTTTAGCGAATCAAATTCAGTTTCCAAATAAGCAAAATACCCTCGATGGTGCCGTGCACTGTTAATTTGAAGTTTTGTTGAGAACTGGATAGGAATAATATAAATAGTGTGAAAACAACAACACATCTTGAAGTTCAGGAGAATTCTAAACTTTGAGTTAAATATTATCTGTATTTTTTAATTAATATTATGCAGTAAAGCACATTGCTTTCTAGTTGATGCTAACAGAAAGCATGAGCTTTACCCTATCGTCAAAATTGTTTGCATTTGAAATTTGGCTTTAAGCGAGGAATATCCAGATTTCTATGAGGAGCAGTGTTTATCTTTGTGCATTGGGAAATGTCTTAGAATAATGTTTAGGATATTAGCATGAGAAGCGCCAACCCCGTCAATTGACGATTTTGAAATTTTCAATTATAATAATTTTTTGTAGAAGTGGTTTTTCCCCAGTAATCATTTGTTATTGTTTTTATAATTGCAAAGCACAAATCGATCAATTTTTCTTCCGATAATACCACAAAAAAGGGATTGTGTAGATATACCTTTAAGCGCTATTACAAGTCAATTGACGACTGCTATGACCTCAAAGTTAAATTTGTTACTTAAGCTAAATATGTTCTCAGGATACACAATTCATAAAAAAGTTATATTACTATATCTTGCTATACAAGTGGTTTCTACATATTAACTGAAAAAAATAGACTGTTATAAAAATCTTAGCCTTATATTTTTGCTCTATGTTTCTAATATTTGGTGCAATATATGAATATAATTGCAATTGGTCGACCAAGTTGATAAAGATACATCTATATTGCAATTTTTATTGTGATAATACATATACATGTATGTTAAGGCGGGTCGATTTTGGACTGATGGAGATATTTTCCTTTGACTATTATATAGAAGCAACCAAAATAGCATATCTGAGATTTCAACCATTTTTTGAGGAAATAATTTTGAAAATATAGGCAAAATTGCTCTATTTCTACTATTGTTTTAAATACAAAACACTCTAAAATACTGATGAAATGTTTATATTGTATGATTTTTTGTGAGAGTAATTTGGGCAAAAGGTGGAAATAACTAATTTAGAACAAAAGTTCATCATAATTTTCACTATAGTACCCTTTTGAAACATAAGAAGGTCTCAATTTACGACTGAGTCCTTTAGCAACGATGTGTTTGTGCCTAGCCTCCAGTCCGTATACTATATGTGAAGCCTCGGAGGTTAACTTTACAGCTCGTTCAACACTCTGTGAGTGTGAGGGTAGATCTGGTAGTTCTAATTTAGTACCATTCAGCAAAGCTTCCTGAAGATCATTATCAGAAATGTCTTCTGTGAGTGCAGGCTCACGTATGCCGCTCTGAGAAAGGTTTTTTAGTTCTGAACAATGATTAGCTTCAAAGTTAATAGTTGTAAACTTCTTCAATCCTTTTCTTTGTGGATTTTCCTTTCGGATTGACACAATCTTTCTCAATGCTGTTTCTCTCACTTCTAAATCCTCGCACTTTAATATTGATACCAATATGTTTTCTGGAAGTAGGCCGAAAGCATTGTATTTCAGATTATTGAAAGTGACATCACGAACATCTTCAGACTGTTGTTTGGTTCTGTGAATCATATCGAATATGTACTTTTGCTGACTATGAAACTTACCATCCTTTTTAATATCAAACCAAGAAACAGCATAAACTTCCACTATATACTTGATCAGCTTCTGCTTTGGATCATATAGTTCTGAAGAGTAAGCACCTCTTACCCATAGACTCATCAGTGTAATCACCAACGTTAACCACCTCGCGTGATTGAGTGGTCCACATTTCCACGGTGCGTATTTTGGATTAACCTTACCACGCGATATACCAAGTGCATACTCTAAAAGAAGACGTTGATCACTGCTAAGATCTTTCAGGGTATCTTCCGGAAAGAACATGTCGTCTAAGGCCCCACAGAATTTGGCGAAATTTACTTGCGGTAGCTCATGAAAGTCTTTTTCGCATAGTTTACCGATTGGTCTAGTAAAAGCAGTGGGACTTTTACTTGTACCATCTAAATGTTTGAAAATAGCACGAAATGGCAACTCATTTTGATGCAAGGAGCATCCTATCGTGTGCAGCTTTAGGTTTATTTTAGTTTCAAGACATGTAACAGGGCCACTTTCCCAACCTGTGTTGGTGCTTTTATTATCTAGAAGTACAGCTTTGATAGTTTCTGTGCTACTGAGCTCTTCCAAAACACTAGCAGTTTCCTCTGCCTGGAGAAGGCCAGTCGCTTCTTCCAACGGTATCACTCTATGGGTGAGGTACTCTTTATGTTCATTTCCTGATTCTTTAGTGAAGATCAAATGATGTTCTTTACCCCTTGCTTGTTTCAGTTACTTATCTCCATTTTCTTCAGTCACTTCTTTATATAACATGGTCTCTTTATCAACTTTTCCATCTACACCGATCCAGATATACTTCTTTAGATTCTGAGTGTGCTTTTCATCACTCATACACTTAATTCTAGACTTTTCCTTGTCCAGTTTTGAGTTATTAACTATTATTTGTTTCACATCAAAATCATCTCTTAACAGTTCCATCACCTTTAGATCAAGGATTAAGGCGTTAGCCAGACTAGCACCTGGCGAATCTGGGAGTTTTGAGAAAACTGTAGCCACCACTTACAACGTTGTTTGGACTGAACTCATCATCTTCATCGTTATCACTGATTTTTCCGATTCTTCAGAACTTAAATCTATATTTTGAGACGATGTTGTAGCGAAAGTAGAACTGGTCTCTTGCTAATGTTTTTCAACCTGCTTTTGTAGTTTCTGTTCTGCTTCTAAGGACCTTCGATATCTTTTAACTGCTGCTTTATCAACAGGACCGAGTTGGAAGGAACCTTTTGGGCCTATCTTGGCCCTTTGGTCACGCAGATAGTCTCTTTCCTCTATTGGTACCTTTTTTGATGGCGGACAGGTACATATGGTTTGATGTACTTGACAGTTTTTATTTTTGCACTTTACAAAATTGTCGTCGCATGGTCGAACTAGCAATTTACACGTACACGCAGAAATGTCAAACAGTCTATCAATTTTGTCCTCTAGATTTTGTTCTTTCTTGGCAGAGAGAGACTTTCGGTTCATTTCTTTTACCTTTTTGAAACAGAGAGTATCGACAAGCTTCACTATATAATATGTATCATATAATGGGAGCCTAGGATTTACAGCACGCCAAATGTCTATGATGTCATTAGCGATTATTTTTGATATTTCATATTTCTTCATGTCCGGATTGCTATTTTGTAAGAAATAGCTATATTGAATGACTTGGCGGTTCGTTGGAGGTTCTGTTTTATCCAACGGAGATGGTTGTCCGCAGAATTTCTTTGCTGCATCAGCTCTTGTTAGAGTAGGTTTGCGCTTTTTACCCATCACGGAGGTAAGTTAGGCAGTTTACTTCTTATAGAAAATCTAAACGTAGACATAAAATTAATTAATTAGATTGTGAAAATGCGAATTAATATTCTGCCAGTAGCATATTTTATAGATTTCACCCACCCACTATCACACTACAAATAACACATATTTAATTTATATTTGAAAATCAAGCCTTATAATGGCGTTTACATTTGACATATTTTATTTTTATATTTCACAAAAACGAGAAAAGATGAATAAAAAAAAAACGAAGATAATTCCTCAAAATACCATAGAGTTGTGACATTCAAAACACATGCTAGAATTAACCTAATACTAAAAGCAATATATCTACACCAGCCCAATTTGGCAATTCCCATATCGAACCGCCTTAATGTATGTGTGCTAACAAAAACAAAAAAGGTATTTAAAAGCTATTCGTCAAAAGAGTTGATACACATGACAGCCTGGCATTTCCCACAAACAGGTTTACTGCAAATTCTGAACAAATTCACAGTTCTATTCTTTTCACAATGAACATTAATCTGACAGGTGACTCGCTTTTGGAAAGTTGGGACAAAAGAGCATAGAGTAGTCTGAATATCAACGTCTTTTCTGAGCTGTTTGGGCAGTTCTTGCAGAAAAGTGCGTCTACTGATATCAGAATGTGTTTGTTTTTTATACAGCTTTCATTCGTTCACTCCAGCAATATTCAAAATATTAAAAAAAACGGCCAAGGGCCAGCGTCTAGAACCCAATTTGGTCGAATTTTGACGACACATACTGTCTAGTAGATCAACTGCATATTTATTATTACTATAAAATAATACACGTTCAGGCTTCTCCCTACCATCTTCTTGATAAACAGCATCACTATGCTATGTAGAAAGTATATGCACAACTATTTTTGGTGTCGTTGATATCTGGTAAGGTGCAACTTGCCACTTTGGTATATTACAGAATCATGCAGTCCTAAATCTTGGGGAGGAGAAAGTTCGCGGCGATTTGAACGCACAGTTCCAATTATTGTTGTTCGGACTTGGAGCATAAGATGAGCAAGTTGTTTAGAAGTAAAAAAATTATCAATAGTTACATTGTATCCTTTGTTGCTCAGAGATTCCATAAGTGTTTGCACAACATGTGTACCAAGTGACACATGTCTGTTCTCATCTTTTCCAAGATAGGGCTTGATATTATAGCAATATTTTGATGAAACCTCAGCTAATATCCAAAATTTTATCCCATATTTATCCGGCTTTGCGGGCATATATTGCGTAAAACGGCAGCGTGTGATATAAAATAGTTGAAATTAGACAAAACTTGTCATGTTGCAGATTTCTACAGAGATCTTGACGACTATCAAATCTGAGAAACCTTTTTATCTTTCTCATTTTTGGGGGGACAGTGTCTTATTGAATATATGACATCCATATGTCGTTGACCATAGTTTTTGAAAGAATAATTTCGTCGATATGAAATATTAACACAAACTATTCACACCCTTTTATTATTTTAATATGACAATACAATCGGTGTAGATGAATATTTACATGAATTTATGTTTAAAATATAATTTCTAATATGTTACTAAAGTTTTGGGCATATTTGTAGTAATTTACAAAACGTAATATAGAAATCGTTAATTGACGGGTTTGGGCGATTTTAGGTATATTACAAGTCTGGCGCTTCTACTGTTAAATTCAATGGTGATAATTTCATTATTATAAGTGCGAGCAGGCCTTCCTACTACCTGGGTTCATAAATATGTGTGTACAATATATTTCCTACATCTAAATTCATTTACCATTTTTTGAAGAAAATATTTACCGTATGTCGTATACTTAAAATAGTTGTAATATTCCAACATAAATATTTTAGCAATTTCAGATTATTGCAACTTTGTAACAATATCTTAACTTGGAACTTCCAATATGTGAATAATTAATAGAAAGTGTCATTGAGCTTCATTACTATTTATGACAGGCAAAAGGCTCACAAAATTCTTTTTTCGTCATCATCATGAAAAGGTTGTCTCAAATTAACTCATTTACCGACTCACTCAAATAATTCTATTGAGTAAGGAAAGGATAAGAACTTGATGCAGATTTGTTACAAATTATAAATATTGCATTTAATAAATTAGAATCGAAGAAATAGAGTGGAAATTATTAGTGATAACTTTTTCACCATTTTATAATTTTATAAGACACGAAATTTTATTGAAAGGACGGCGAAATTCTATATTAACAAAAAACACCAACCTGAATCATATTTAGGGGATTTTCTCCTCGTCTTAATCTCTCGGCGATGTTTTTTGGCATCATTTCAGACAAAAGTTTGTCCGCACGCTTCATTTCGAAATTTAATTTCTTCATAGCTTCCTCTAAAATTTGGCCCTTCTCTTGAGTCTAAAAATGTTTTTGTTGAAAGTTTGTAGTGGAACAAGATTTAGAGGAAAACTTAATTCATTTCAAAAAAATATATTCTTAATTCACTATTACTAAGTCTGGAAATCGTTTACATTTTCTAATGGTACATGGTAGACTGTGACTAAACCTAGCCTATGCATATAGATTTGATAGATTGATATATTTATATATATATATATATATATATATATAATTAGAGGATTTTCAAAATTATTGCACCGCAGAGAAAAAACTTCACCGCTAAGCACCACAACGCTCATTTTTTTTACAGCAAACCACCACAATAAATGAAATTTTGA
>CABFPE010000144.1:473841-485120 GCA_900660155.1 Hofstenia miamia | reverse complement strand
TATATATATATTTGTTTGTTGAATATGCAGTGTTGTCCGTCAATGTTTCAAATCAACAGAATGCCAGCGTATGCTTTGTTGTGGTATACAGACCGGATGATACTTTCTTATGGTGATTTTCTTACCCACTTTACCGATATGTTAATACCATATATTTTGCGTTTTGAAACTCTCGTTGCTATGGGTGACTTTAATATTCACATGGACAGGTTCTTGGATCTAAAAACCGAACGGTTTTGTTCGGTTCTGTGTTCGCTTGGCTTAGATCAGAAAATAGATTTTGCTACGCATCGATCCGGTCACACAATTGATTTAGTTTGTGTTAACAACTCTATTTTCTTTAAAGCTGCTTATCCGTATATAGTAGATCTATCCGATCATTATGCCCTAATAGGTAATGTTGCTATGCCTAGTAAACCCCGCTGCAATCAGTCGTTTTACTTGCGAAACCGGTCTTCTTTAGATCCAGTTAAACTTTATCCAATACACAGTCGTCAATTACAAATGATGTTTCGTGGGCTTTCAAAGCTACATTGGATCATTTGTCCAAATGCATCGATGAATTAGTTTCAGCTAAATTGGTTAACCAAAGCAACTCTCATGGGTGCCCGTATTTTGATAGTAAAGTCAAACGCAGAAAGCGCCGTCTTGAACGTCGCTATCAGAAATCTACTACGAGTAAAAATTTGATCAATTTTCGAAGAATTTCAATACAACTATGTCATACACTAAAACAGAAAAGGCAGTCATATTATGAGAGATGCTTTCGAAATGCGCGCAATTCATCTGATATGTACAAGATCCTTAAAACATTGATGCCAACCTCGAAGAGGTCCGTCCCAGTTTCTACTAACGTTTGCCAACCTCGAAGAGGTCCGTCCCAGTTTCTACTAACGTTTATGAACGTGCAAACTACTTTAATAGCTTCTTCTGCAACAAAGTGTCTGATATCATGCACGAACTAGAATCATCTGTGGGATTCGATGTACGACATGAAAACTATTTCATCCCAAATGCTTCGATAAGATATTTTAACGAAGTTTCTCATGAGGAACTGATTTGTATATTTGCTAAATTAAGCAAAGCCACATCAGAGTTGGATCCAGTGAAGACGTCAAGTTTGAAGAACCTCGAAGGCTTGCATTCGCATATTTTATCATTAGTTAACTTGTCATTACCTGATGGAGTCTTCCCGCTATGTTTAAAAGAAGGAATTGTCAAACCGCTTCTTAAAAAAGCTAATGTTGATAAATCATTTCTTTCGAACTACCGGCCAATCACCAATATCCAATTCCTTGCGAAAGTAATTGAATAGGCTGTCGCTGATCAGATGTATACATATTTGTCAAACAACAGTCTGCTGTGTGAGTGTCAGTCTGGCTATCGACAAGGTCACTCAACTGAAACTGTTGTTCTTAAAGTATACTCAGATTTGTTGGATTTGCTACATCAAGGAAAATCTATCTTGTTTTTTACAATAGATATGACTTCCGCATTTGATACAGTGGATAGATCATTGCTACTCAGTATACTAGAACATCGTCTTTGTTTTACTTCGCGAGTTCTTGAGTGGTTTCGCTCCTATCTTGACGGACGTACTCAAAAAGTGGTAATTGATGGTGTCCATTCGGATTCTCGTCGGGTTGATTGTGTTGTGCCCCCAGGTTCAATCCTTGGGCCTATGCTATTTGCACTGTACTTAACACCGCTTTACGATTTTCTGTCTTCGCTTCCGAACATTAAGTACTACTTTTATGCTGACGATTGTCAACTGTATTTCACTATTGACTCTAGCATTGATATTACTACTGCACGGTTCAATGATGGCTATCGGAAAGTTTTGTGTTTCACTGCGACTTAAAATTAACTTCGCCAAAATTGAGTGTGTTGTGATTAGCAGTCGCAAACGACGAATTTAAATACCTTCAGAACTCCTACTTAATGGAAAGAAAACTGTCATATCCGACGACCTAAAATCGTTTGATGTAATATTTGACTCAAGCCTGCCAATGAAGAATCACGTCGACCAGATCTCGTCAAAATGTTTGTCCATAATGCGATCAATCAAACGCAATCGCCGATTTCTCAACAATTCCACAGTAAAGTTGCTATTTAGACTCCCTAATTCTAACGCGTTTGGATTACTGTAATGCAATTTTACACAACCTTCCATTTTACCAAATTAACAAACTGCAGAAGATACAGAATTACACCGCACGTCTGTTATTCGGCATTCCGCGTTCATCACATATAACCGGCTATCTTCATGACTTACACTGGTTACCAGTCACTAAGAGGATATCTTTCAAAATATTGCTTTTCATGCACAAAATCATGTATTCTCCCGTAGTGCCAATGTATTTGCGAGAAACCGTCGATTTAAATATGACTTCCCGTTTGGATCGTACTTTTTCATCTGCTAAACAACTTTTCCAGATACCTCTATGCTCGTTTCAGCAATTTTCTCGAAATTTCGCAGTAAGCGGTCCATCATTGTGGAACAAATTAACAGAGAACCTTAAATCGATTTCTAATCTGACCAACTTCAAAAAGAATTTGAAGACTCATCTTTTCAGGGAATACTGTTATAGTGTTTGATAGATAGTGCTTTATTCGCTTTTGAGCAACATTTTTTTGTTTGTAAAGAGCGTAATGTGTTAATAATAATAATAATAATAATAATAATAATATATATATATATATATATAGAAAATCAATAATGTTGTAGTCACTATCTCTACCCTCTACCAATTCTAAGTATAGCTATCCAATAAAAAAGCAAATACTAAATAGGAAATTTTCGATTTACATTGTTAAATATGCAGTAAATTCGATCTACTAATAAAATAGAATTTTACTAGACATGATCTTGAAGTTGAAAATTTTGGCAACACTTGCCTACAGAAATTGCGTGAATAGCATTTTCGATTCATAGATCATTGATAAAATTGGAATTATTAAATTTCAATTTGTATAATTATCACTCACGTGAAATAGAAGTGTGAAGTCTATGACACCTGTTTATCACCAAAATTGTGTATTAACAACATTTCGATTTACCAACTAGAAGCCTTAACATTACGAAGTAGGGGTTTGTTGTTAACCCGAAATTTGTACAAATGTTTTGTTAAAAATTAGGTTGTATGTTGATCGTCTTTATTCTTTGAAATGGAATCGAGTAGATAGTAAAACATATGATTTCAGTTTGATCTCGAGTTGAGACGAGTCGAAATTGCAATCGGATATGTATCACAATCACAAGTTGTTAAATTTTTTAAAATGTTGTTTAGAACAGCATGCTTTAGCATTATATGCGAAGTTGAAATTTCAAGCTATCAAATTACATAATTGATTTTTCAATTATGTCCAATTCATTGCTCGTTTTCATAGTTTTAATCCCAAAAATGAACTGTAGACTCGATCCACTCAAAGGTTAAAACAAATCGAGAACTCGAAGAGCCTTTCCTTGATATATATTGATTGTGAAAGCTTATAACGATTTAGAAAAAAAGTTGTTTCTTTGATTTTGTTTCCAAATAATGAAAAAATCCTATTGAATTATTTAAGATCAGACATTATGTAAATGGATTGTTTGCATGATAGAAATTCCCGAGGCTCTATTCTTGATTACACGAAACCTATATTTGAAGAAAATTTTCCAGGAATTCATTGAAGACAAGATATACAGAGCGACACAAAAATTAGGTAAAAGATTTTTCCTACTGACATTTTATGAGAAAAGACTTTGTGCGTGCTTAGGTGTGACCAAAGTATGTTGAAAAGTTCCTGATTCGCTCTACGTTATTGATACGTGTTAAGCGAATTACCATTTACCACATGAGAGAAAGTTCAACAAAGTCTAAAATTATTGACTTTGAATCAGTTAATTAGGATCATATCGCCAAACTGCTTGCACGGAGGTTCATTTATGGAGAAATATCGTATTATTTGGGACTCTCCTAAGGTTTTCGGTAAATCACACTTGAATTCTATGCCGTGTTGGTGAACGTTTCAAAGGGATATAATTGTTTCAAACGAAACTGTTAACTGAACGTCCAATGAGATCCTTTACAGACACTATGCGGGCGAATACCTTCCAAGCACTAGGTGAGTTGCACTTCATTTTAAAGTCAACATCATCCTGTGTTAAGAAAAAGTGCATAAGAAGCTATTTACCCAGTACCGGTTTGCGTAGGCTTATTGTAATTGCAATAATGAAACCATTAGTGGAGGTTGATTTGTTGAAGCCAATGACCTTAAACCACATTTGTTTTACTAAAAAAGTTTTACAGAATGACGAAGGCAGTATTCAATTAGTCAGTAATGATGATAAAGTGTCAAACACCAACTAATTTTGCCTCAACCAAATGAGAAGTTCAATTCATCTTAAAACTAGTCACCTTCGCCGAAATTTTGGTATATTCCAAGTCAATACGTTCCTTGCTTTTGATCGCCCAGGATCAAATAAGGAAAGAATAACTCCACATTCAGAGCGCAGAATATGTTGGTTAAAGTGCGTACTGCAACTCCATAGAAAACCTCTGGGCTATTAGTAAGTATAAAGCTCAGAACAGCCGCCCAATGAAAATCATTGAAAAAACATGATATCATGAATTTAAAGCAACTATGCATCAGAACTAAGCGACTTCTCCAATTCGAAAATTAAATGCGTAGTCAGTCTTCGTGTCTTCCTCACGAAACATAAAGGAATCCCCGCGTGGTGCGAATTTTTTTTAATAATTATAGTTAATATATTGTTGTACTTAATTTGTTGTGTCGAACTAGATTTTTAAGCATCAATTTAAAAGAGTCTTTCATTTTAGATTTATAAACAAGATATGCAACTACTTCCCTAAAAATATTTAAAAAATTATGTATTTTATCCATTTACAAAATTCCTTAATGAACTACCACAAACTTCTATTTAAAAGTTTAAAGGTCTTCAGATAAAAGCAAGCAGTAAATAACCAAATTGATATCTCATAAATAATGCATTTCTTCTTAACAAATTAAAACTTATAGAAGTGCAAAACAAAGTAGAACTTAAGAAGTTTTACCATAAAGACCTAGTTTTAGCTCTTTTCATCTTTAATTATAGTTACTCAACATTTAAATTGCACACTAAAAAGAATATTGGATTCAATATTACAAAGAATGTTATTCATATGTATAATTAAAATATTTTCTTTTAAATCACAAGGAAGGGAGTAGACGGAACATTTAATTTAGTTTTTAAAAGCGTTTTCTTTAACCGATATTTTACAAAAAACAGAATGTGAATAATTTTATAGATGGAACAGTTTTTTACCAGATTAAACTAAGCGTGTACAATTTCTTAACGAAATTAGACTATAGTAAAATTCTAAAATTTCCTTGCAGTTGTTCTATTATATTTAGTCAAGATAATATTAATACTATCTTTGTCTAATGCATGAAAGATTTTGTCAGTGCAATCTGTAAATATATAATATATATTTGATGATGTTAGTTCAACACAATTAAATAATGTTTCTGTGGAATTATTTTTGTTTTGTTTCAACAAGAACTACATGGAATAGAAGGTTCTGAGTTTATTGATGTGATGTGCCAATAGGTTTCATGATAGTTGGTAAAATTATATATATATATATATATATATATATATATATATATATATTAACACTAGGACAAGGTCATAAAGTAATTTCTCAATGGGCTCAAATTTACTCCAAAAAAACATAACTAGACCATCAAAAATTCCATTTACAACATCATATACAATAAACAGCCGTTGCTAGGTGCTATTTGCATGAAAAATTGCCATATGCATTTCAATTTGATGATACTTTTTGCTGCCATTACAACTACTACATAAAATGCATCACTTTGTTCTTGTTTCCTGGAACATGTACTTGTGGGTGTTTTCAGAATATTCCTCTCTGGAAAAATTCCAATCAATTTTGTAACTGAAATAAGATATGTATGCTCTCCTGATGTCAGCTAGAGATTACTTGTAGAGTGGCTATTTTAATTTTTTAATTAAGAGTTTATTTAGAAGGTTTTTTTCGCTATTGCAATGTTTTTTGAACAGCAGGAAGATATTTTGTGCTGTAAGACCTAACATGTGATTGAAAATTGCAACTGGCCAGTTGATGGTTTTCTTTTCAATGCATACGTTCAATCTAGTTTATCAAAAATGTCAACACAAACTTTGATAGCAATGTAGAACTCAATTTACTCTGGTTTTTGGGGTTAAGTTGGATTACAAGCTAATCACTGTGCAACGTTGAGATGACAGAACACTTCTGGAAAGCATTTGGCCAATACTTCACACTGGATTCCCATTTATGTACAATATATTGTATAGAGAATAAGTTACATGCAAACACAATAAAAAATTGTTGTGATAAAATCATTTCATAAATAATGTTTTGGGGTCAAAAGTTAGCCCAACCTGAAAAGGATGTTGCCTGTGGCACCATGGGTGTATTAAAAATGTGCTTTTTATGGTTAATGTAAGCATCACAAAAATAGACTAATTGTTAGAAAATATCAACAAAACCTGTATGAAAATTACACTACAAAACGCGAATTCTTTATACTGGAGTTAAATTTGAACCCATGACATCGTTCGAATGTTAAGATGGTGCAAAAATATGTTTTTTCCTCGGAATTTTAAGGTACATTCCTTAATAGTTTCCTTTTATCATACAATTTACCTCATGACTATAAAATAAATTTTAAATTCATCCATATTTAGACCTGCTGCATCTCGATTGAAGCATTGCATACGAATTAGTCAGTTTCGGGATTCATTTCTTTTTATATAGATGTTTAGGACTTGTAATGCTGAATAAGACCACTCACTTATCACATAAGTACAGCATTGAAAAATTTTTCTGTAAGTTGAAACAATTGAGCGGAGAAATAACAAAGTGCATATGTTATAATATCACTTAAATTTGCATATACAGTATGTATTAAAATTGATGCTCGCATATTTGAATGGGCGAAAATCCTAAACAATGAGTTTTCATTTATATGAAGTACTTATATGTATGCCTATTTAAAATCACAGACACTATTGATACTGAAATTTACTTTGAAAAACCCACACTATATTTTTAAAGGTCAGCAAACAATTTAGCTTAAAACATTTATGAATTTCTTAAAAAAAAGCATTATAGTAAATCGACTAAATCAATGTTAAAATTCGGGAGCTTAATAGTAATCGCTTTTTGTTTCCTGCTTTGGATACTTCTGTCTATAATCTATGGAGGCCTTAGCACTAGAAAAGCGACAATAGGTCAAAACTACCTTTAAACATTTCTTTGCTTCATTATTCATTCGACAAAAACACTAGCAGGTACATATACTTTCAATTATGTTGACAAACCTATTGAATTTGCTAATTGTGGAAATTTTGTTTTTATTTCACATTTGAAACATCGAGATGTAAATTTTTATTATCAAGGATTAATAGCTGCTATAGTGTCAATGAACACATTTCTTTTCTGTTCACCAACTATCATGTTGGCAACGCGAGCTGTGTTTTTTACTCATTCAAACAACTGTGAATGGCATTTATAGTTTGAAACTTGAATGGGCCTTTGATTATCTCTAAAATCGTTTTCTTAATACACATGAACTTCTGTTGTTTACGATTTGATCATATTCTGACACCTGATAGTTTTTACCAGGTTCAGATTTTGCTCAACTTGTTTTGCTTTTATTATAGATTTGACAATGTCAAAATCTGTTTTTTTATTGTCAGATGTAAGCGTAGTCAGATTCATGCAACTTGATTCTGAAACACACTTTACAATAAATTTTGACAATATCAGTGGAAGGAGACGTGGTTGATGCACATAGACGACTCATCGTGTTTGCAGTTGTCATCCAAAGACTGTGTAAAACAGGGCCCCTTCTCAATTGGGCAAGTTCATACTGTATCAGAAATAACAGCATAGCACTATTATATGCATAAATCGCTGGATCATTTGGATTGAAGAAAATGGTCTGTTATTTCTGGAAAATCATTACATTGAGGTCTGCTAAAGTGAACAACTGGTCTGTCAGTAACATTATGAAGTTGTTTTCCTATTACTCCAGCAAAAGCATATCTACTAAGCGTTCTACTATTTAACTCTAGTATTAAATGCCTCAATGGAAGCTTATTCAAATGTAATTAGCAAATAAACCAATGCACGGTATGTCTTTGATTGACCTTATTGAAATGATTAATTCCGTTATCAGATTCGCAGCATTAGTATTCATGCCGCGACATGCTAAGGCATGTATCGACAGTTATTTGTATGAATTTTAAAAAAGTTTATTACGCTTGTAGATGTATATTCAAAGCAGTATAACCCATAGAATCGTCTTCAGAAAGACCTAAGATAGAATAGTGATCTTCTAATTCTGATGTTGTGTAAAATTTATGTTCGATGGATATTTGAATTAAAGTTTTGTATTTCCTACCATCGTAACCGACACCATTCACCTCTGAAATTTGCTGAGGTTCGGATGAAATAAGTATGGATGACACTGCTCTACGAATGGAAGTTCTATCAATGACTTGATCTCTGTTGAAGGACGACAAAGTTGCATTTACAATTGATGTCGCAGCTCTCTCCGAAAGTCTGTTGCGTATTTTGCCTTCTGCAATCAACTTTAAATCCGATCGAACTGGAATGAATTTACAATTGTCGTGGCCTTGCTTCTTTACATATGATGATTCGCGCTGGAATCAGAATCTTCCCGATAGCTGTTGTGACTTTCAAAGATGCCGTAGTTTTTGATTTGATTCTTACGTTTACGTGTTTAGTTGAATTTCTTCTCTTCAACTTGAATAATAATTTACGAGGTCCACACTGAAGTTCGAAAAACACCCTATCTTCATTGACTGAAATTCGCTGCATTACGTCTTTGATCGATATCAAATAGTTTATTTCAGTTACCTTTTCCTTAGTTGACGGCCTTTCAGATTTTTATCGGGAAGATACATCTACTTTAAGATTTTGCCAACATTCGTACAGATCTTCAATATCATCAACACAACGATGCTGTGCTTTTATGTTGATACTGACACGGCACTAAATCACTTCAAGCAAGTTCAGCGTTTCTACCGTACTTTTGTGATGATTCATTCATTTATTTTGTTGATCTCAAAAGCGACATAAAAATTCATAGTAAAGCAATTTAGGCAAAAAAATTCCATATTCGAAGCAAAATCTATGAAATATATGAATATACGATATACGAAAAAGCTGATATACGTCAATGCTCTGATCTCATTGTTGAATAACTTTTGCAGTAAGAATGATATCTTAGCATTACATGCTTGTTAAGTAGTTCCCCTTCCTAAAACAATCAGATCTTGTAGGTCTACGATCTTCTCTCCTTTTCACAGTATATTTCAATCGTGGCTAGAATAGATAATCCCAACACACAACTGATTTTCCCAACATTGATGGAATTCAACATGATGAAAACAAAAGCAGTAGCATTGCAAAAGTCGCATTCATGTGAGAAACATTACCCGAAAAATAGGGCCAGAGTTCATTTAGCTATTTTGGAATCATAAACTGTAGTCGGCATGATATTAAACAAAAATTATTTAAAATCTAAGATGCAATCTGTTTGATAATAGTTATACACTTACATTTTCTCCACCGGGTCATCTACGAGTCATAGTTTTAAAAGGATCATGATTTGTGATCCGGTTGTAACTGTTTCACGTATAAATTATTCATTGCAGTATTATTTTTTACGGATAAATTCGCTTTTATGAACCATTTGAAATTTATATGAAGTATTAGATCACATAAAAAAATTTAGATCGAAATCTGAATATAATTTTCGAATTGAACAAGATCATATTCGGGGAGTGTACTGCCAGTTAGGATAAAATAAGATACTTAGACAATGGCTGTACGAATATACATGAAAATTTTGTGAATAAAATTCACTCAAAATTAGCTATGGCTTTTTTGTTCTTTCATGTAATAATTTGTAGCTCTGGATACAATAGTACTACAATTCCAACGGGTTTTCAAATTTAATGGAGCAAAGCTCAGATTTGTAGCTTGGTTATCCCCCACAGAAAGCTTTTTTAAACTTTAACTTTTTGAAAATTACCACTAGATGACATTCGAATTGTAAACGGTCTTCTAAACTTGAGAAGGATTTCATAAGGGAATATCCTTAGACGATTTTTATTACAAATTATTAACTACTAACAAAGGCAGAAAGGAATCGACATTTTAACCCACTTGGTATTATGAGAGGGGTGATAGTGAAGTGCGAATAAAACTTTTTTATGTGAATACTTGTCAGTACAAGTACCTGAGAATGTAGCTTTCTTTGCCATTAATATATTTAATAAGTGCTAATTAAGTTTTGATGAAAAAGGAAAATATTAATTACGCTCACTTTTATCCAGTAATATTTATGCGCACTAGCCACTTGTAGAACCAAGTATCCACGGGTAATAACTGTGCCTGCATATTGGTAAGGGGTGAGTGATCACTTAAATCAAAATGGTTCATTCTTACATTTTTATAGACTTTTTGCAGTCGAGCTGAATATAGTATCATAACAGACGCACGGGATAGCATATTGGGCCCTAGGACGATGGGATGAGATCAGAGGGAACAAATATTTATCGAGGAATGGATTAGGTATGGATTGGATTAGGATATTCATATTTGTTTTTCAGTCTGTTTTGGAACAGTACTACTTAATAATAAATATCCATTAAACCATGAGATTTTCCATGTTAGTAAGAGTCAAAAGCAATTTATTGCAAAGAATCTTTGGCACAAGACTATAAACTAAAAACTATTTACAAAATAATAGTAATATATACATATATAATTGTGTGGTGTGTGTTTGTTGGGGATTTGTGTGTGTGTGTGTGTACATTATCTAGGATCATACGAAATTTTCGAAGGAGTGTAGTTTATTATTGTCATTAAGTATGCATTGTCTGTGAAATGATAGATTTAATAATAATAATAATAATAATAATAATAATAATAATAATAATAATAATAAGCAATAAGAACAAACTGGGTGAAGAAGCATATAGACAAAAGAGTAGAAGTAAGTTGTAAGTGTAGGCTATGTAAGAAAGAGGCGGAGACAGTAGATCATCTGATAGCAGGGTGTGAGAAGTTGGCACAAAATGAGTATAAGTTCAGGCATGACAAGGTGGGAAGAATGGTACACTGGAGTTTGAGCAGGCAGCATGGGTTAGAATAAGGAGGAGACAAGTGGTATGAGCACAAGCCACAGGG
>CABFPE010000144.1:452228-463676 GCA_900660155.1 Hofstenia miamia | reverse complement strand
TTCAGAATCGAAACCGGTCTATATTTTTCATAGCGTTTAAAAATGACTATATTGCAAAGCTCAGTATAATTACTTCTAAAAAATATATATATATATATATATATGAAGGCAAACCAAATAATATTGATTAAATACACACATCAATGAATATAAGGCCGCTGCAATCAACACTTTGTCCCGGAAATGTAAACTGGTCCTCAATGTGAATGGATGAGATTTTAAACATTTATTATTGACCATATAGATTCCCTTTCGTTTGTTGCTAAAAATATATGCTTCTTCAGCCTACCTGTCAAATATATGATTTTAAAAAGTAACAACATTTTGACTCACCCGATAGTTTTTCTGAATTCCGTGGTAAAATTACTGCACATTTGGAAATGTCTAAAAGACTGTATAGACCAGTATTCACCAACCCTAACCCATATTGCCCCGGCCAGCAGTTAGCCAGCTCAACTTCTACTTTGAATAAGCATTGCGTGCAAAACCTCAAGACATTGATCGGAATTTTGCGTTTATGCTTTTGAACGATTACAGAGAGAGGCTTTGTGTAAATTGAAAATTCTTTTTTATCATTTTCCTATTTACTTGGTGCCCGAAATTGGAAGATTGAATTTGAGCTCAGCGTTTATAATATTCCATAATACATTAATATTTTCCTAAAATATTTCATCCAATGTACTTTTTTAAAATATAAAAGTTCCAAAACCAGTACTTTTTCATAAAAAACTAAATCAAATTACTAAATGGAGTGATTACAAGTAAATCAGCAGAGACGATAATAAATTTTGTTTCAATTAAAAAATTTACAATTGACTGAAATTTTAGCTCCATTAAATGTTTAAATGAAATATTCTTAATTCCCACCCATTTGATATTAATGCTTTTTTGGATGACCTTGCCTCAACTGCATCATCATTAACAGTAATTCTGACTCTATATAGATGTAACATCTGTGAATTAAGTTGAATAAATTGAAGTAGCAGTGTAATATTAGTTTTCATGAATTAAGCGTTGATTTTACAATCGGCAACTTTAATAATTTTTTGAAATGAACATTTTCTAATATTCTATAAATTATCAGTTATATATTCAAAAGAGTCTGCATTAACGAATTCCTTGAATACTTCAATAAAAATAATTTTTCTTAAAGAGTCTTGTAAAATTTAAAGAGAATGGGTTTATCAAAATAACTCATTATGTTTTACTATGAGCTATTTCGAAACTAATTAATTGTACAGAATTGAAACTTCTTCTTGGAATCATTGGCTTCGGAATATATTTATAAAAAGATTTTGCTTATTGAATTTTTAATCGAAAGTGCTTCCACTAATTCTGAGTTTTTTAAAGAATTTCAATTGAGACATGAATAATTAATATTTAAGCCTATCGCTTAAGAGGGGATCATCGAATTCTTTGTTAGAGCTAAAATCGATGTTCAAAAAGAACAAAGAAACTATTTAAAACATGCTATTTTTAGTATTCATTTTTAGCTAAAATTATTTATTTAAAACAATTTTAATATATTTTAAGTATTGAAGTGAAGAAGACTTTGAATTAGCCGGATGAGCATGACGGGTTGGCCTTATCAGGGGACTGAAAATATGTCTTTCGGTAATTGTTCGGAGAACAGTCATTGCATGTCTCCTTAGGAATCATAATTTTTTAGAATATTAAAATATCGAGTTATTTATTGAGAAAGCCAAATATTATTGAACAAAAACTTTTTGATTGCATTTTTGGTCGGGATTCGCAAAATCGAAAGACGTTTCTTGTAAGAGTTTTTCTTGTGCAATAAAAAGTTTTGTCAATTTTCTAAGACAAATTGCGAAAGTTTTCAAATACCAAAATTATTGAGAAATTATATATCAATAATATTGCCAAATATAATTAGGCTAAGGTAAAAGAGGTCAGGTGCGACCCGCGCGGACTAACCTACGCCACGCCCGTGAGCAGGGTTAGGCGGAAAAAAAATATTCATAAGAGCTTCGCTCAGTTCAGAAAAAATTGAACTGGAGGTTGAAGTGTGATCCTAAATTGTGTACACTCTTGCAAAACTGTATTTGAAAGTATTTTCATCTATATTATCAGTTTGTAGTGAACTGATCTTCAAAAAGCTATTCAAGATTCTTAACTAATATTTTTTTGTTGTTTTTCCATATATTTTTACTTTGGGAAAGCATGTAGGCTGCTGGACTAGACCGGGCAACTTATTACAGATTGATTTCACACTTGTATTTGAGAGGCAAGTCTCAAGATGTACTAATATTTCGAGTTTTTTATATCATAGCTTGTTGCTTCTTTATATGTCATTGCTTTTTTGTATATTTCTTAGTTAAACCTTTTCGATTATATAATTATTGAAAGTTCAACCCAAGAAAGTGGTCACTTTTCAAGCTTATTTTTTAATTAAGCACATAAGGGTTGGCTGTAGTGACATCGAGATTAACTCCTACTCCAAACGAATCAGAACTACTCATCCCAAATCACAAAATCGCTCATCATCTTTATCCAGATATGAGTCAATCTACAAGAGTGTCTTTGACCAAGCAACACTAAAATATTTTCCAATTTTGCTAAGTTATGTAAGAGAATATTTAGATCTGGAACCCATGAGTTATCACTTGCTGTTGATATTTCTTACTATTTGTTTTAGTTTCAAATCTGATACTTTTATCAAAATTAATTGAAGTAACTTTACAACTTCAAACGAATTGGGAAGTTATAGCCTTTGAATTGAAAAGGATCTAACAGATAAAAAAAATTCTAAACTTTCAAAAGAGTTTGGAAAATATTTCTTTAAGTCACAGGGTGCAATTGCAACCAAAATTTTAATACTTAAGCAGCACACTTTTATAAAGAAGGACAAAAATATATTTAGTAAGTAATGTCTTAACCAACGATACTAGTCACAATACATCAACACGTTTTTGTTGTAATAAGCTTCAACGTTATTAATTTTGTTTGTCTGCTGCAAAAAACATAGTTTGAGGGATTTTATTACTTATATCAGGCTGTTTATGTGCAAAAAAAACAAGATTGTGTTTCAAATATAGTTGCAAATTATTTGGCAATATTTACTATATCTTTATTAAGCTGTTAGTGCTTAAATAATTTTGAAAATTGTTAACTTAGGAAATGAAAACGAAGAACTGGGTTATAAAAGAGTAGGATTCACATATCATATATACCTCAGTTTTCCCAATTTAATAGTACTAGTATATGATTTAGATAAATTCTAGTAAATTTTAAAGAATTCCATAAACTATTTGATTAATGAATGAAATAGGACCCAAAAATGAAGATTGGCTATGATTTTAATTAATTTTTGTTGAAAAGTTGTAAACAAACTTTTTGATGGGGTCGTTGGTCAACATTTTGAAATAAACAGTGTAGTAACCGTAGTTAACTGCTTTGATGAAAATTTTGCACACATGGTTTCCTGGTTTCCAAAATATAGCATCAAATATACTTGAATTTCCAGATACGTTCGTTATTTACATTTTCGTGTTATAAAAGCAAGCATTTTTGAAAAATGTTTCGATGTAGGTACTATGCAGGTACCAGGTGGCCAATTCAATTCCGGTTTTTTATTTTTCATTTTGATCATTTGGAACGATTAATTGAAAATTGAAATTGAAAAACGTAAATAACCATTTTTCATTTTCGCTTTTCAAATTTAATTTTGCCAATTTCCATTTTTAAATTAAAAATGAAAACGAATAATGAAAAATGAAAAACGAAAATGAAAATGAAACATTTCAATTCCGTTTTTCGTTTTTTGATTTTGTTTTGGTTGTTATCATTCTTATGTAATTGCTATGTTTTCGTTTTTGAACTACTATAGCTTCTCTTAATAATACAAAGAGTGGTTTTTTACCTAAAATGGGCATCAATTTCTTTCAATTACATTTGCAGTTACTACATAAGAATGATAACAACCAAAGCGAAAATCAAAAACAAATAACGGAATTGAAATGTTTCATTTTTCATTGTCGTTTTTCATTTTTCGTTTTCATTTTTTATTTTTCAATTTTTGTTTTTTTTGAAAAGTTTTAAAAATGGAAATTGGCAAAATGAAATTTGAAATCGAAAAATGAAAAACGGAATTGAATTGGCCACCTGGTACCTGCATAAGGTACGGCAATCTCTGATTTACCAAATTGTAGTCAACATATTTACAGTTGGAATGAAAGCTTATAATTCGATAAAATTTACAAATCCGTGTTTATGTCTTGTTGCACATTGTCTTTCAGGCAAACTTAACTGAAGTGTAAGATGGGCTAAAATGATGCTAGGGCAGTTTTAAAGTGCAGGCAGGAGTGAAAAATAAAATATTCTTAAGATAATAATTTTTTCATAAAAATTAAATATTTTTGGGAAATAAAATATAAATAACTTACGTTTTAATAAATTATTATTGAAGTAAAATATTAAGGCCGATAATAGGGTCTTAAGTCGTTTGGAAAATTCCACTTTTAAAGCACAAAATAAAGAAAATATTTCTTGTTCAACCTGATAAGAATGGAATATTAAGCTTAGTTTGAGAGGAAATCCTAAAAAAATTGAGCAAATATTATTTATATTGCAAGCTACAGTATTGCTATTAGATAGTAATAAAATTTATCTTCCGGCAATAATATTCTTAGCATAAATTGAGTTTTTTGTTTTTGATTGTGTATTTTTGCATCTAATTTCTTATGGAATTATCTAGTAATATTAGTTGTGCTTTGAATAACAAAATTTTAATGTACAGATTTTCACTTGAAAATTTTAAGTACATGTACTATTAAAAGAAAAAATTTGAAGATTTTGTATTTTTTTAATTTTGAAAAGACACTCAAAACAACCTGAAAAGTTGTTCGTTTCCAAACGCATTCAAACGAAAATTGCAGTTAAGAAGCTGAAACATTCTACAAGAAAAGCAACTATGTTTGAAATTATTAGAAAATTTTTGCATTTGACTATTTGTTTACATTCGCATTTTTATTTTTCAATTCTGACGTTAAATAGCACAGCAATGCAAAACCATAATAAAGATTTATTATGCTACATTTAGCTATAAGATATATCTGCAGCGCGAAAAGTTCGGGTTCAGAGCGAGAGGCTGTCCTAACGGTACTGTACTTCAAACCCTGCACAATGTCAACACTATGACTTTAAATGGAGCTGATTTAGTCAGATTATTCTTGTTAGACCTCAGCAAGGCGTTTGATCATGTGCCACACTCTTTGGTGGCAGATAATTTGAGAGCATGATGTCCCACGCTAAGCCCATTTATCTACAATGTCATAATCAATTTTCTTACAGCACCTAAAATGTATGTTACCTAGGGGGATGAAACTTCCGAAATTGGTCACACTAATTGTGGAGTTCCTCAGAGGACGGTGTTGGGTCCTCCTGCTTTTAGTGTTTCCTATTCAAGTTTGAAATCTGAGGAGGTTTCGATGTTACTTTTGAAATATGGTGATGATGTGACTTCTACTCTTTTTATGCACTTGGTTTGTGATCCCTCTGAAATGCTCTTACGGCAACTCATGACTTGGTGCTCACTGAATAATTTCATCCTGAATGAAGCGAAGTCGAAGGAGTTCGTGTTTTTGCAAAATTATCCGAAACTTTTGTCAACTGTCCATGGTATACCAGTGGTCGAAGAACTCACACTCCTTAGTATCACTTTCAACTCGAATCTCTTTTTTCTCCCACATATCAGAAAAACCACAAATAAGCTGCTTTAAATGTATATCTCTTTATGAAACTCCGGCACCTGGGTTACTCAAAGTCTGAACTAGAAACTCTTTATGAAACTCTCATATTGTCTATTCTCACGTTCGGTATTACCGTCCGGGAAGGGTCGCCTCAATCCGCTCTCAAACTTGTCGATGATATCCAGAAACGTGCTGTTCGCACAGGAATAATCCTCGAGTATACGCCTGTAAAGGATCTCATTCGCAAGGCGGATGACCGGCTCTACCAAAAGATAGCTGACAACATCAAACACCCCCTCCAAACACTCCTGCCTCAGAGGTCCTATTATGCTGCTGAAAAACTGAGAGCGAAGCCACCCCCACGTTTAAAACTACTTTCTTTAAAAATCGATTCCTCAATCGTCATCTGCGTCAACTTCATGGATATTGACAGCATTTTTTATGTAAACTGATTCAGATGTAAATTTGATGAACATAATACATTGTAATAATAATTATTATTATTATATATTTTACCTATCATACAAATACAAACTAACTAAGTCAACTGAAAAATGAAACACTAAGTTAAACAAAAATTGATATGTAGAAAGCAACAAAAATATAATTTGCTAGAAATATATTTATAATAGTTATTAAATTTGCGTTATATAATTTGAGCTCTTTGTATACCTTATTTGTAATTTTCAAAATTGAAGAATGTATTAAGTAAATATACAAGGCTAAAAAAATTTACCGGCTAAAAACCGGCTAAGTCGGTATTAGCTCTTGCCGGCCAACCTTGAAATTTTCCGCCGGGTCAAGTATGGTGCAGGAATGTTGAAATTGTAATCTTTGTAATTAATATTTGTGTATTGCGATAATATCTTTAATTTTAAGTAAAAAGATACAATAAATTTGAAAATTGTGTGAAAAATTACTTTAATCAATCAAAAATTAATTAGCACTACTTAGCTGACCCATATATCTAGATAATTCCAGTCACAATGTTGGTCAGAATAATAATAGAAATTTCAATAAGAAATGTTTTATGCGAACTGTTCGTAAAATATTGAACGAATTATTTTGAAAAACTGCTTAATTAAGGTTTTATGCATATGTAACATTCAAAACAACTAAATTACTTATATACTGTATATGTTGCTTTAGAAATCGTGCTAACCTTAATTTACTTATTTATCAAATTCAATTACATTTTTAACATAAATATTTTGGTTGGACCAGGTTTATAGAGCATGATTTCTGATTACTCCCATTTTGAATGTCCTTGTGTAAAAAAATTACCTGAAATTCTCAATAATAAATCGAAATTAATTATTAAAATTATTGAACTAATTTCAAAATAAACTTCGATATACATGTATTTATTCATTCAAATTTTCTGTATATTTTTTTTCAACTAGATCAAATAAATATTAGGTAAATAAACAGATTCCGAATATTAATCAGAAGTTATTGTAAATGAAGATGAGAGAATTTTGACAACAGCACCTAATCGAAATTGAATTTTACAACGTTCTATGTCTTCTTATTTTAACTGCAATCGAAATTTGCTAAATTATAGACAAAATTTTAAAGTGTATTTCGTAGTTGTGTTAAGCGAATAGCTTTTTATTTAAAATAGATGCTAACAGCATTTTCATGAACATTGTGACCGCTTTTTGCGAAGACCTGTTCAATGTTATAAGAATTAATGAAGCATTGCAATGAAAATTGAGAACACAATACACTTACAATTTTGGTAAAACTTTAGTACCCACAAGCCCATAGATAAATAACCTGCTAACTTGATGCCTCATAGGTTCTGTATGAGTGGGTATTTCAACAAGAATTCATTAACTTGATGTGAATTGAGTTGGATAATAGTCCAAAATGTGTAAATATTCTTACAATTTTATAATAATAATGCAGTGATAAAGTCTCAGTTTCGTAAGTTGAGGTTAAGAAAGTGTGATCGTGGTAACAAAACTGGATGCCTAGAACAAAGGGTTTGAAAGATTCTAAAAGTTTGGCTGGCAACTTCCTTGAATAAAGGCGGTCCTAAATGAAAGCTCAAGGGGCAGAAGGCTTTCTCAAACTTTGGTTGGCAACTTTTAAGGCATCGGATAGTCAGAGCGTGCCGAGATTCTTTGTACAATAGGCGGACTCGAAAATCGAGAGCTTAGACTGCATTGAAGTGTTAGAGAGGAAGCAAGTCAGATGAAGAGGTATAAGAACATTCACGTTTATTACTGTTTGTTTGATTTGAAAATAATTTTCAAAAAATGCTCCTTGTAAAAATTTTGAGTCTTTAATAACACATTGCCAATGAGTTCGAACATTGTATTTGTGAATATAGAGATTAACCTGCTACATTGATAAATCTCATTTAACCTATTACTAATTCATTCATAAAATTCAATTAATGCAATTTTATTTTAGGTATTCACAAATGTGCCAAAAATATCTTTGTAATACTTTTGTAGAGTAGCATTTGTGATTCTGGAATACTTAGTAATGCAACAATCTCATTATTTGTCATCAGCGCAAAAATTAATTTCCAATTTATATAATAGTATTCTGGCATGTATTAAATACTTTGTAGAAAGCGTTTACTATGACTGCAGTTTTGATAAAACGATTTGATACTATTTAACTAAAATGCGAAATGGTCTTGAATTTCAACATCTTCCTTAAAATTTCTCACCAATCCTTCATTAATTAAAAGACTGTTGCAGCTATTGACAATGGTGACGTGGGTGGTAATGTACAAATTCTTGAGCGCTCACATTTTGCATTTTGCTAACTTAAGTTAGCACTACTTTTCCAAATGATAAATTATTATATTTAATAATAGGGAATACTATCATAAACTTTACCTGAATCTTCCTTTTCAAAAAAGACATTCATGTATACATTCATCTACCTACTTTGAATTTTTAAGAAACGCATGCATTTCTTGCAAAATAATAAATAGCCGGAGTTGATTTTCTGAAATTACCAATGAATTTTATGCCATCATCTTAATTGCAGGCCTCGTCGGCTTTCAATATAACTGTTTCATTTCAAAAATATCCAAATAAATTATTGCATTTTTTCAAGGCATTTGTTTTCAATTAGTTATGCTTATTAGAATAAATAAACTGTTGTTTATGTGTGCGCGCCTGTTTTTGTACAAATAAATGTATTTTTATCATTTTTAGTGCCATGTAATTGTACGAATGTTTTATTTTGAAGGCTAATTATTGGTTGTCCAACTTATTATCATAATAAGGCCGCAGTGGTAGTGGCTGGTCATTAACTTAATACACAATTAATTTTGTTCAACCTTTAGAGTATAATTTGTAGAAGTGTTGGAACCTTGCCGTGCCCTTGCCCATCCCATTGAACTGTTACTAACTTAAACTTTAGAGATCTTTCAAGTTCTTTCAAGTTCTTATAAGATTTTTTAATAGTGTCACTAGAACTTGAAAACTATTAGTTTGGTTTCTTCAAGCATAACATTAGAACAGTTCTCTTCAAAATTACATGAAATTATTTAAGATTGGCCATTAAATATTAATTTACCTGATAATTTTAGCTGAGTAAGATTAACTTTCAAATGTAATGCAATGCATCAATGTAATACAGAACTGACTTGGGGCTTTGAAAACAAAGTTAATGAACCATATATTTCAATGCAACTCTGTAAAAGAACTAAACTCTTAATTTACATATTAAAATTTTGTTTTTTGAGCAATTTGTTAAACTATTTAAACAATTTGCTTCCAAAAACGTTTCAATCTAGGATGCCTTTTACATTCAACAAAAAGTGTGTAGATTTTGCGTGGCGCGCTCATGTTTGATTTTCTTTTTAAATTTCATGGCGTGCCATGCCGTGCATCACGGTACGCTCTTCTGTGCCGTGCCATGCCGTGATCGTACCTTGCTGCGTCTTTTCGTGCCGTGCTTTTCCGAAAAATGAAGGCATGGTTCCAACACTGATTGGTAGACGTTAGTTATCTTGATTTTATGATTTCGTAAATTTTAGTGTAATTCCAAATGATAAATGTATTCCAATTGTGTTTTAGTGATATTCGCTGCAAAAAAAATTGTTCTATTAAATGTTGTAAAGAAGAATGAAGATCTAAGAATCTTACAGATTATATTATGGAATATTTTGTCTTAAGACTTCTGTGTACTCCAATTTTTCTAATAATGCAATATTTGATTTTGGTAAATTGAACAGGTCTCGAAGTTTACAAATAATCAATTTTAAACGGGAATTGTCTTTGGTTTTGAAGAATTTTATTTGCTGTTTATAGAATAGGGAATTCTCAGTGAGAGATTTGTTTTTGTCGCGCTATTAAAAAGGCTCAATCAAATAACAATAAATTGAATCATCCATTCAGTTTAGTTCGCTTGTATAACAATGAATTGTGATGAACAGAAACAATAAAATATTAATTTAATTATTTTTTATAAAGTTAAATTCCTTAATTGTACATTCTATTGTTGGGTGGGAGTTTCAACAAGAAACATGCAAGTTCGACAGCAGAATGTGACACCTAAGTTATCCACCAACAATAAGCATAATTACATTTTATAAATTATATTTTATTTCAAATTTTGAAAAAAAATGAGAGAGATTTAATGTTGTGATAAAAACCGTTAATGATACGAAGCAGACTTGTCAACGAGAGCCGAGCTTCTAACGCGCCGAGCCGAACCGAGCTTGAGCACAGTATTTGATATACAACGAGCCCAAAACGAACCTATTTTAGGCAGAGCAAGTTTATAGTTCTGCTTGTTAATTTAATTATGGAGATTTTTCTTATTTTTTGCAGTCAGTATGCCTTTCCTATATAATCTTATTTAAGAAATGTTTATTAAATAATAGGAAGAGCTATGTAAAAAATTCTTTGCACACAATATTTTTAAAAAAATACCGAGCTAAAACGAGCCTCATTCAAAGATTTTATGTGGCGAACCGAGCCAAAGTTACACAAAATTTTAACGAGCCGAGCTTGGAAATGTCGGCTTGTTGACAAGTCTGATACGACGCATGGAGTAACTGAGTAACTACGCATAGTTTACAAATGCACATTTTGTGTTCCGCCAAAGACGGGAATATGAACTGAAAAACAAGCTTATGCAAGCTAAAAAAATTTTCGAAAAAAATAATCTAATAATGTACATAGAATTAATTTTCTCAAAATGAAATTCTTTTTATTAAGAGCAAGTGAAAGCAAAGATCTTTCCAATTTATGACATTTGTGTAAATTTGTTGTTCTCTGATGTTACAAAGAAGGCGCGTATTGGATAAAACTCAAGCGCTTTCAATGGAAACAATTTCATTATTATTAAAGATAATCTGGAATTTAGAATTCCACACAACGAGTATTGGAGAACCATTTGATATGTCATTCTAGCTAATTATTGCAGATAAAATATCCCCTACAAAGCCCTTTACTCGCTGCTTCAAATACATTTGCAAAATAAAATCACTGGTTGCTGGTAATTGTTAAACATAGGTATATTTCATTAAAACTAAGCAAATTACTTTATACTATGTAAACAGTATTTTGGATGTAGTTGACATTGATACCTACCCACGCACAGAGGCTCCACTAGAAATTCTCTATTGGTGATGTTAACTATTTGAGAGGGTGTCTAACTTAAAAATAAATGTTCAAGATATATTCTCCTTAAGAGTAAATTACAACTTACTAAATTGCTTAATTAAGGTGTCATTTTATATATGTATATATATATATATATA
>CABFPE010000144.1:416967-444465 GCA_900660155.1 Hofstenia miamia | reverse complement strand
TATATATATATATATAAATATAAATATAGGAGAGATGCCGATTTATACCTTGCAAGAACGAACAATACCTCATAAATTAAACTCAGGAAATTTTGTGTATGTCATGAGTAATCTCGAAAATACACTAATTTGTCGAGTATCTTTCCAATATTCATGCAGTTCACAGATTGCAAACAATAATTTCAATACAAGTGTGTGTTAAGGAATCTACACAAATAGTCTAACAGTACATTCTTATTGATATCAACTATACAATTGTATTGTTACATATTGATATCAATTGTTGTCAATAAGTCACAGCCTGTTGTTTTTTTGAAATTTTCATATCATATATACTGCTTAAGTTGTTTAAGTATGCTTAAATTCATTTGCCAGCAGTTATTTCTTTAAGGTTCAAATTTGATCTTAAATTTCTAAAATTGGTTAATTAAAAAAGTTTCCACATGCATTGTTTCTTATTAACGATGGATCATTAAGGAGACAATGAACAGGTTACAATTGACAACCAAGGCTGTGCTTTTATAGTAATAACAAAGCGCGAATAAACAATCACGATTCAAAGTAAAAACTTTTGCTCTTTTCTATTATGTGGCCTCAGATGCATTATGTAAACCGCTTTATTACCTATTCGACATTACGTTAAGCAACAGTTTTGTACTTTTACAGTTGGAAGTAGATATAGATAATAAGGAACATTGGTTGATGTATTTAGTTTTAATGCATTAAGAGCACTTTCAATAGAAGGTAATGAAAGTGCTCAGCGTCCATAGTTACCCTCCAGATTGTAAATTTCATAATAATATTAATTAGAATTATTATATATGTAAATAAAATACATTGATGGGTGTGTAAATTGCAGATTAAGTAGATAACTGAAAGTTTGATTTGAAATTATAAAGCAATTGTCTCTGGACTGTGATATGCTTTACATTAATTAAAGCATTTCATCGTTTCCTTTTGCACGAAATGTCTCTCACTCAAAGAATATTACTTTAGACAGAACATTTCAGTGTGAAAAAATAAAAACACTTACAGTATGTGTGATAAAAGAGTACTGTCTAACTCCAGCCTTCTCGCGAATGCTATCCCACACTTGATTACCATAGTGAGACTTAATTCCAGCACAGAACGCTTCTAAAATAAACCCGTACATTTTGAAAAATAACTCTGCAAATGCTTTTCAATTAAATTCTACCGCTAAAGGGCTACAATCTCTTAATGGAAGAATGTATAATCTGAAAATAAAGTAGTTCATATGAAGATGCGACCAATTTACTAAAGAACGAAGATTTTCCAAATTTTTAATATATTATTACAGTTGCAAACTGGACAATTGTATTTTTCAAATTCTGAAATTACTTTTGGGGGCCTATTTTTTCTTATTACTATAGTTACTAAAGGCGGTGACACGCTGTCAAGCCTTCGATCAAGAATCCAAATAATTTTAATTGGTTTGCAAACAGGTTGCGACGATACGTTATCAAATATTCGTTAAACATTTTATTAAACAAATTGCAAACTTCGGCTAAAATTTCTGCTTTATGGAAAACTAATTTACAACAATTTGGTGGCTATGATCTGTAAGCACACGCTTTTGCTACAATTATTGTTAAAAATTAATGTACCGGTATGTCCATGATGGACTATTTTCTGTCAATAAATATATGTATAATGCTGTACATCTATTAATTTCTTTTGTGCGTAAACACATGTACTCTGCCCAAAGCGTAGAGTTCACCCAAAGCATTCAAATAAACTCTTGACGATTGTACTAATTAAATACCGGTAAACCATGCTCGCATCTCCGATGGATACGGGATATGAACTCTTAGATTCCCATAATCTAAAAGTTTGTGCAAAGGAAAAGCATTTAAAGTAAATTAATTAACTAACCACTGTGTTGTGATTATTGAATTTTGCATTCCCTGTGAGGTTGGCTTAGCAATTTAGTTTAAAGTAAGCAAACAACAATATTGGTACGGAATAAAGAATAATCAAAACTAGAACCGTCGAGGGAATAAATTTGATCCCTAAACTAATTTTGACCCTAATAAAATTATAAACAATTATTCAAATACTGTGATATTTAATGACTTTGCGTATTTACCCTAAGCATTATTTTGGCCACAATGAAGATCATGCAAGCAAAAGAATAACTTAGAAAATTGCTATAACCCCTAAAACAGCCATATTCATGAAGTATTCTGAGAGTTCAACACAAACAAAAATAATTACTTTTAGTGAGTTTAGAATGTACAAACAATGTTTGAATGCTACTTAGTTAGACACAGCCATTAATGTTCCTCTTTGATGATTTGTTTTTCCAAGATTCTTATATCCCATGTAGCCACCACCAGTGGTCCACTGGTGGGGAATGAGTGGCATGGGCGGCCACCAGTTCCCACCAGTGGTCCACTGGTGGGGAAGCAGTGGCAGGAGTGGCAATTACAGCCACTGATAGCCACTAGTGGACCACTGGTGGATAAGTAGTGGCAGTAGTAGCAATTTCAGCCACTCATAGCCACCAGTGGACCACTGGTGGACCACTAGTGACATCTGATTTACTCTTAATCATAAATAATATATGAGCTAATGCTTGCAAGTAAAATATTATTCATTATTATGCTCTCTTAGATCTCATAAACATATAAAATTCATTGTGAAGAGCTTTTTTGCAATTTTCTGTTCGCAAAAATTATAAGATATATAGGCAGAATGAAATTTCAAAATAATTTATTCACGATTATTCGTGGACCTTGAAATCAATGTCTACATGAGTACCTAAAATTGGGCAAAATATATTTTTAATTATTGGAAAAAATAATGTTTAAAAATTGCAATTTCTTTGGAAATTGAAAATTAAATCTAAATTGGGCATTTTTGTGTGCTTGTTGTTATTGGTTATAATAAAAAATTCATTATACTTTCCATTGTCAATCTTAATTCAATGTAAATTGTGAGCTTGCTAGCATTTCCTTCAACCCTTTGTTGGGTTTTGTTAGTTTAAACTGCAATGTTTAAACTCTATTAATATAAAAGTTTGCTATTGCTACATTTGAGACATTGCTTTAATGTTTAAATCATATTTTTGCCAACAGTGGACCACCAGCTAACCACTGGTGCACGGGTGGCCAAAACCCACCTGGTGGCTACGTGGGATGTTATTTCCCTGTTATTATTTATGTGTTGAACTCTATGCAATTTGCCTGTACATGTGCAATACGTGACTTCTAGTACAAATTTTATATGTTTCAAATATTTTCAGCGCTTTCAATGTCAACCTCCACAAATTTTACAAAAACCACAATGATTTTNTACACTAAAGAAAGGAATACATAAATATATTGCATGCACTATAAGTCTAAAATTATTGATGTCTTTCTTTGTTTGTTAAGTAATTGTTCTTTGTTTGCAGTTTTAATAAAAATTTGTTCACTGATTTTATGATGTTGTGATCTTAGTAAAATTTTAAAATTTTCTTCTTTAATTTCATGTTGATGTAAATAAATTTCGGAATTTAAATGTCCTCTAATATGTTCTTTCATCCTTGTTCCCAGCTGTCTCTTAGTTTCCCCGATGTATAATTTATTGCAATCATCACATTCATATTGATAGACTACAGAAGGAACTAATTTTTTAGGGATTCGATCTTTGTTGTTGAATATATTCTTTGTTGCATATGATGTTAGTATTGGGACAATTTCGGTGAATTTTAATTTGGTGTTCAATATTTTAATTCTTTCTTTGAAAATTTTAACTTGGTTGCATAAATACGGAACTTTTAAATATATTGGACAATTATGGTTCTTGTCATCTTTTGTTTGATGAAGTTGATCTTTGTTACTTTCTTTAAACATTTTCGTTGAATATTTTTTGATAAATTTGATGGGATAGCCGTTGTCTTTTAAGATTTCGAAAATTTTATCTGTGGCAGAAGTTAGATGTTTTCGTAATTTGAGGATGCTGTAATTGTGATTAATTTGTAGGACATATTGCAATTCGAAAAATACGGAATGTATAGGCCGGAATTTGTTGATTTTCTGTGCCAACTTGTTTCGTAATGATCATTGAAATTGTGAATTGTAACATCCAGAAAGTTTTAAACTTTTAATTTTTATTCATGACTATATAATCGCATTAGAGACTATATTTCTCAAAAATATAAATGCAATGGATTAATTAAATAGCTCAATATATTTATATGCATATGTATGTTGGAAGGAATTTGAAGAATTGAAATGAGTCGCAAAGCTATTTGTAGTATTCAGCTGCAACGTGACGTCATAATATCCGTTAAATATACTGTAAACCTTTGCGTAAACAACAGGCATTTAACGTAAACTTTGCCATTAACATTTATTCGCGTATTTATTCCGAGTGCAAGTTAGGCAATTGCTTTACAGTTACGTTAACGTAAAACGCCATTTGTTGACGATGTTGTTTACAGTTCGATTTTCAGTTGTTAACGTATTGAATTTGGATCACTTCCCTTAGTTTATTACTGTTTTCACATTCCATTGTAAATTGAATTTCTGGTAGAATGTTGTTTAGATAATTCAAAAATATCTTCACTTCATCTTTGTTGTTAAAAATTGCGAATATGTCATCTACATATCGATAGTAGCATTGAGGAGTAGATAAAGTTGATGATCTTATGAAATCGTTTTCTATAATATCCATTGTAAATGCTGAGATTGTGAGTCAAAGTGCCGATCCCATGGCCATTCCATTAATTTGACGATAAGGAACTCCATTAAATAGAAAAGGGATGTTCATGCAGGACATATTTAACCATTTTAATAGTGTCTTATGGTTAATTGATATTTCTTCTTCTGGTATTAATTTAATGATGTAATTAAATGTTTTCTTTAATGGGATATATGTGAATAATGACTTCAAGTCATAACTTACTAGAAAACGTTTAGCATTATTTGATTTATATGTTTCTTCTAGTCTCGTCAAAAAGTCATTTGTGTCACGCAGATTAAACTTTTTGGAATGTATTTCTTAAGCAAATTATCCAACCACTTAGTTAATTTTGTACTTTGGAAATTGATTGTTGATAGAATTGGTCGTATAGATGGATCTTTAGGATTTTTATGTATTTTTGGAAGACCATATAATCTGCAGGGTTGAGAACCTGTACTTCTAAGTGATTCGTAAATTTCTTTCATCATTTTTGAAGTATTTTGTTAAACTTTTCTTCTTCCTTAATATATGTATATATATATATATAAGTATATGTATATATTGCCCGAGATTTATCGCACGGTATAAAACCGCGTGCTTTGTTTGCTTTCTTCGATTCAGTAGCCAGTCACTTTGTGACGATGCTACACGGCGACCCCGACGTGATCGCAAATTGCTGAATCATTGCACATGTTTCCAAATAGAGCACAGACAGTGTTAATACGCTGATGAGGATGTCATGACATTGGAAGTAGCGACCTGAGCTCGTTAAGTGAAGATACTTTTTCCTTGTCTCATATTTTTCGGTGAGGAGCGGGACACTTACTCCACCTGTTGTGGTTTTGAGGATGTTTTGATGTACTTCCGATATTTTCCGGCAGTCCTTGAATTTTGATTCTAATAAAGTCGACACTGCCCTCACTCTCCATAAACAAGAACTGTTTTGCGCTCGTATCCCGTATTTTTTGAGTGTGTACGAGTAAAAATTTGTGATATTTTGTGAATCTTTGCATTTTCGCCTGTGAATTTTTGCTTGCAATGATTTACAATGAATCAGCAAAAGCTCTAAAACATCTAAAAAAATTATATTAGTATCAAATTACAAAGTTGAAAGCAGCGTATCTGAATATGACTATAATGAGCATAGTGATTAATTTTTAAAACTTTGTTATAATTTTATGTATGTTAATCCTTATTAAAATATAAATAACCTCTTCAGTATCTACAAATGTTTTTTTATTGATGTATCTGACAGTTTTGTCAAAAATGTTGCTGTGGGACAGCTAGAGCAAATTTTTAATCCTGTGATGTGCTGTGGATTTGTAGACATTTCTTGTGGTGTGGTATGAATCGTTTGTCGAAATATGTCACCCCACAGCAAGCCTTCTTATGCGGCTGTAGACAAAATTCCAAGTACTCGGCCTCCTAGACTACAGGATTAATAACTTGTTTAGCATTGGATATGTGGACCTGCTCACTAAGGCCACGGTTAGACTAGTGATTTGTTCAAAAGTAATCTATCACATTTTGAGTGAATCGCACGTCTAACCACCCGAGATAATTAGCGATGTGACGATCACGAAGAAATCGTGCGCGTTCGATTTCCTTGTGATCGTCACATCGCTAATTATCTAGGATGGTTAGACGTGCAACGCTTTCAAAAGTGATAAATCACTTTTAACCAATCACCTAGTCTAACCGTGGCCTAAGTATTAAATCTACGATTACCAGCCAATGTTATATAATTATTAATTTACAATGGCGCTTAATGATTCCTTATTATAAAAGGCTGTGAAAGGTAAGTCGATTTTCACCAAATAAAGTGCGAACATTACTTTTGCTATTAATTTCAAAAGTAATATTTGCACTATATTATGAGCTTAAGGCAATATATTAATGTATAAGAATCATTTGGTAAAAATATTAGGTTTTCCCAGAATTAATATATGAGCTATGTTTCCTATGTTTAAGTAAATGAAAACCTTTCAATTCTTGAGTTTCAAGGAACTTGGAAGTTCTAAGACGTTTCTTTTTATGTAGAGAATGATAGACACCCAAAAGCATTGAAACGTGCTTTGCTCAAGATCAGAGTTCGCTAAGAGACAAGCCTTTTTAAAGAAGCAATCAAAAATCTAAAAAATCCTAGGTAGTTTCAGGTTAACATAAAAGAACAGCTGCTATTGGAATTAATGCAGAGGTTTACAAAAAGTGGTTTATACTTGAGAATATTTTTTGTATGTCTTCATAATTCTGAAGTTAATTTTAATGAAAACAAAGTATTATACAGGATATAATTAAAAAATTTTATATGTAATTTATATATAAATATTTATTTGTAAAATATTAATGTATTATAAAGCATAAAATTTTACAAAAAACATTTATTGAGAAGTCATAAATGAAATAAATAACATATAAAATATTTTTTAATTGTATCATTTTTTTGTAAAATGGTATGGTTTTGGGATCGGCACACTGTACATTTGATAACCAAATTTTACATTACTCATAAAAATAGAAGTCGGTCTCAATTTTTTTTATCTAGCCAACAAATATGCAATATACCATCAGATCCTTAATATTTCTTTGAAAATTTTGGAAAATCGTTAAGGTTGCGTAATGATTTGAAAAAATCTTTAAAATTTTCTAAAATTAGTTGAAGACATTCATATTTTCAATTGTTAGTGAGACATTTAAAAATAACATGAATATTACAATTGAATATTTTACTAATTTTAAGAAGAAAATAAGATGTTTCTTCTTGCAAATTCACTCAATGCGTTTTCAGCAAAGTATGCTGTACATAAGACTTCGCTTATTGAAATCAATACTGCATTTTTGGAAGACGAAGCAGTAACAAATTGTTCTAAGAGAATGCTAAAAGTTTATAAATAAATAAATTAATACCAAAACACACTTTTATGGTTTACATAAATAAAATTTGAGAAAAATGTCCTCTATGATTCAATAAACTAAGAAAAATTTGCAAAAATTGGTATAATATTTTCATTTACTTTGGCGATTTCCTTTTTAATGCACAAAAGTAGATACTGTTCTATAAAAGCTGCAATTAACGTTTACGTGGCAAAGTAATTATTAAGTTTACTGCATTGGCCATTCCTGTAATTGTTTTTTGTATAGCTAAACATCATTAAACAATATTTAAGTATTTGTTGCTAATATTTAACATATTCACAATGGACTCCCTTTCTATATATTCGTCTGAAGTTTCAAAAACATCAGGTGCAGTTCGTAATGCTCTAAGACCAATTGCTATTGAAGATTTTGCACCGGAAGGCAACAATTTCAGCTTAGCAGAATTGCGAAGCTCCCGTAGAAAATTGGCTCGAAAAAATCGCAATGTCAGGAAAAAGTTGAATCGATACCAAGTGTCTCATCCACATGTACCACCGGCTAACTTTGATGAGGTGCAACAGTTTAAGGAAATTAAACTAGAAGAAAATGGTGTTATAGCTTCTAATAAACATAGTCTAGCTTGATTATTTGCTTTTTAATATCAATAATAACACAGACTTAGTAGGCTAGTCTGTGATAATAATAAATCAAATTGAAAGTTTTGCTATTGCGAATATGCAAAGAGCTCTAGTATCAAATTATAAAATAAATGTGATTTTACAGCTATTAATTTTATTCATATAAGTTTTTAAGTTAATCTTAGTGAAAATTTTGTCTAAATACTCCTTATAACTAAAAGTATTTTACTACGATATCAAAAGTAAAATGTAGTTTGAGGTAATTGGTTTTACTTCAATTAGTTTTTTAACGTAAAAATAATAAAATTCCTCTATTTTAAAACGAAACTATACATTGCTATTTTTACAAAAGCAAGTGTCAACTTCATTATTTGTTAATTGATTTCTATCACAAAGTCATTTTCATAGGGAAAGCGCGTCTAGTAAAGGTAGCCATATAATGGAGTTTCAATTACTCAATTTTTTTCAAAAGGCTATTACTTAAACAGAAACGTAGAATGTAGTAATAATTCATCGTTCCTAAAATCACTCTTCATTTACATAATGTTAAACTGGCAAATATTCCTCAAAGGTTTGGGAATAGGAAAATTTATCTTATTCTTGAGAAAATTTATTTAACTAATATATGCCTTAGCAAGCCTGCAAAGTGTTGTTAGATTTCAAATCTAAATACTATAAATATTTAAATATATAAATTTTAATTTATATTTAAATTTATATAATATACATAATATATATATATATAATTTAATAGAAATTAAATATTTTATATATCCTTAAATATCCTAAATACTAATACGGTTATCGTCAATGAATTAGCTTCAATATTAATAAGAACTGCTGTATTCTTAAGTCAATGAGCCATTATTAGGGCAACCCGAAAATAGAAATAAAAATCGCGAAAATGGTGACAAAAATTGTAATTAAAAACCGTAATGGCTATGCCTGTGTAGCCTAGAGAGTCGCTGTGGTTCCTGGATGTTACTAACCAACACTCAATGAGCGCGTTGTACTGAATCCCGCACCTATATCTGACGTAAAAGCCAGGGTAATATAAGGTAGCACCATTTGTACTTTGTACGTATGGGGGCGGTAACGGTTGAAAAACCTGTCTGTACAGTTTTTTGGGTAGAGAGACGGCGACACAGTGGTAACACTGTTAGCAAGATTGCTACTGGTGCCAGTCATGAGTGCGTCTCATGGGGCAGTCATACAGGGATAACTCTTTTGTCTTTGGCCTATGAGATAGGCCTAGGCCAGCGTTTGCTGTGCCATCCTGTAAGGCAGCCTTGCTGTGTCACAGGCAGTTATGATCCGACATGTTCTTAATCGGAGTTTTTAATTCATTTGATGCTTTGCATTCAGTGATTGCGCCAGCGCTCCAATATAATTTTCCGGAGCTTTATAGCAGCCAGCAAGCTCTCTCAAAGTTACCACCCTTAGTCGCCTTGGTTGGCCAAAGTGGGAGAGGCGCATCTCTCTCAACTGAAGTTCGGCCTTCGGCTTCACTCTGCTGATCAGAATCAACACAGATCAGCACTCTGCGTGTCAGGGGTCGCTAGAGGTTTCTCACGATCAAAGCGGCCTTAATGGCATGCTTCTCGGGGTTAAGGTGCGAACCCGTCTGTTTATTGGTTGAATAACCCCAAAATTATAAACAGAAAAATGGCGTTAAAAATGGTACTTATAAATTGTAACGAAGAAAGAATTTGTTAATTAAAAATTGCGTTGTAATGAAAATTATAAGCACACAGATTCCTGTTAAAAGACATTTTAATGTTAGTTTCTGAAAAGTGGATTTTTCTCTGCAAAACTTCTAAAAGTCAAATTAAAGCAGTTTTCAATAGTACGACTGCTAGATCTTGTAAAATTCCAAATATTTTGGATATTATTATTCTTGATTTTTTTAAAGTAACTCTGAATTCAAACCAGATCAAAATTAACGCATTAATATATCCTTAAATTCAACTAATTTACCCAATATGTCTTTGTCACTTTACTTTTCTAGCTTCACGAAGTTGTTTAGAATTGTATTGGCGTTGGGAAATGATTGGTTTAATAAGATGCACAGTTCAAACAACTGTCACAATGCCTAACAACTGGATAAGGTGCTTGAGTTAATCCAGCATCTTTCATGAAAAGGGATCCCGTGATGTGGAAATCTGTGTTGAATTACTTTTAACTGCCCTTCTCGCTAACAGGCAAATGGACAGCAAAATGGTCATATATGCATTAAGACTTATAGGTAGATGTCACCTGAAAATAAGTCCTAGTATGCATTATAAATAGGAAAATTTTAGCTGAATGTAAGCACCAATCAAGTTGAGACAATTAATAGCAATGTTATCAACTACTCCATTAATTCATTTAAAATATGGCTGGGAAGTGAAAACCATAAAACCTACAAAAAATTTTCACAAAAATGAGTACTTTAACATTTCTGAATACATTATACGAAAAATTTAATAATGACGCATTTTGTAATCTAAGACCACAAAAATGGCATTTATAGTGTTTGTTTGCCCTACTCATTATTAAAATATGTGCTGAGCTTATCAAAGCTACAGAAAGAAATAACTCATATTCAGGGGTGGTAACAGCATGTGTGCTGTTAACAGCTAATGAATTTTTTTTAACAATCAAATTACATTTATGCTTTAATTTGTTGTTTTTAGGCGCATTGTAAGTGCTATTTTAGAATTGACACACTGCTTGGGATTGAACGTGAGTAGCTTTTACTATCACTTTTCATAGAGTACAACCGGGATTTCCTACTTAGTAGTCGATTCCAACTGTCTCTTACTGCTCGATTAATTAGACTATGTCTTATGCAATAACTTTATTACGACATTAGAAGACAATAACCAAGTTCTCTTTAGGAACAGAAGATCTTCTCAGGGTCGGAACCCGAAGCGGTGCTATGCAATCAGGAATGAAGTGTTTACCAGCAGAGATCTCCAGTGCTATGCCACGGTTTGTGACTCATAAAGGAACTAGCTCAGTAAACGTGGTAGTAGTGGAGGTGATCCTAGTGGTGCTAGCCCTATGTGATTTTGTACAATAATTGCTCTTGTTATTATGAGTAATATATAACCTAATTATAAATAGATACATGGCCATCGGTACATGTGAGCAATTATTGTGGTGATAAAACGACCGTCACTTAAGTACATCTTTGAAGCTATAATAATTATTAACAAATGTAATAATATGCTCATAGGCATTTCTTATGTTTAATAAATCTGTTATGTTTAGTTCCGACAATAAATTTGGATCTACAATAAAAAGGGTTAGCCTAAGGTTAGCTATCCAGCTATTTAGAATGCGGAGGTTTATTATCAATTGAATCGATCAATAGGTAAGCTAAACGAAGAAAAACTCTTATGCCTAACATTAGCCTAAAGACACACTTTCACTAGAGAGGGCAGAGCGGTAAAGCTGATGTTAAAGCTGATGTCGAGTGTAGATTTGAAGAATGCCTCTCAGCCGGCCGGTAATTGCAATGGTGAGAGTCCCTGAATAGCTACTCGTGTGCCTGAACATTTAGCTTGCCATTGTAATAATAATAAAACCTGATACAAAGCAAAGTTAAATCCAAACGATTTATTTCATCAGCTGACTATAAATTCCACACAGTATTTATAGTCAAAATGTACAATGCTAACATGTACCTGTTTTTCGTTTACTATTATTTCCGTAGTTGAATTTCTTCTGCTAATCTTATGCAACGTGCTAAATTTGGCTATCCATTAGCTATGCGATTTTGGTTGGAACATTTGCCAAATCTTTTGCCAAACGTATTTATAACTTAGTTTACAAAAAGGTTCTAATTGATATAAAACAAATTAATCAAAAATTAATCAAAATAAAAGTTTTTAATTTTGTCTTTTTCTCTTTGTCTAACGCCGATTATGTCACACTATGTGAGTTAATTTAAGTTTGTGCATTAAAGTGTACCAAAGCTGATTGTTGGATGTTACTCTCAAATTTGTTATATTGCAATAGATAAATTGAAAAAAATGAATACCATTTTGATGTCAATGTTGTATCCAAATGGGATTTATTGCCCATCTTGAAAATTTTGCTTTTTCAACAAGTAACAGCATTAATGGTGAAAAAGGTGGACATTTTCCTTAAAGAGTTAACTTCATTTGTTTAAATAATTTTTGTCATTTTTAGTTTTTGTTTTAAGTTTACCTATAATTTTGGAATAACATAGTTTTAGCTATTAACGTTTTAGTAGTTGTGTGTATAAGCTAGGCTCTTTCCAATCAGCTCAGAATAAACGGAACTCAAAAGAATAAATTCATTGCATTTTTAGCACAAATTAGCAATGCATTGTACACATTTTAATGATGTACAAACAACGATGCAAACAAGATTTGTAAAAATTTATATCCAAAATATTTTTAAAATTCTAAGATACACAGTATCCTAGTTTAAACTTGATGTGACCAGACATCATTGTTTCCAGATCTAGGCTCTTTTCTCAAAAGCCGTGAGTAAAAGAATAATAGCACTATGGTGTACAAATTCCCTATTTTAAAACATAGCAAACCAAATTTTGACTACCTTTGTGTTGTGAAATATAAAAATTTGATAACTTTTAAATTTGACTTTTAACAGCAGCTGTTAAGAACAAAGCTGCTTGCTGTTCATATTAATAGCAGACATATGTTGTTAACAGCAAATTTGCTACCCCTGCTTACATTTCAACAAATTTTGAGGAAATGGCTTTCATATCTAAGCCACAAATTTTATCCAGAATTATATAATTTTCAATTTTATATTTGAAGTACTTTATTTTAAAATGGCCTTCTCAGATGGGAAATGATAAAGAACAAAAGTCCTACAGTATTTGAAAAAATTGCCTGAAATGTTTGTAGAAGTTGAAGATATCGACTTCCAATCAGCTTAAATCATTCTTGAATTTAAACTAGATATAGAAGAGATTGTAAAAGTGCTTAAGATGTAAAAGACTAGAAAACAGGAATAGTACATAACCCCATCTATAATATTTGAGGTGAAAAACACAATCTACTGCAATGATTTTGGAACACATTTATTATTATCATCAATCATATTATTACCACTTTTATACTTATTATCTCTATTCTTTGTCACTTTTTGCTGTTGGTGTAGTTCTAATAAAACTTGGTATATTGAATAGAGTTAGATAACTTTCTTTAGGACTTGAGCTGAGTCTAAGAATGATTGCTTCAGTATGGCCACTTCACCACACTTATATAATACTAAATATGCAAATAGCTCTTGTGCATCTTGCCTTCTGCTATTTCAACTTTCTACAACTTGCACAATTTTTCTATTTTTTGATGTTATTCTTATGGTTCTCTAAAGTAGTTGTTTTGATAGCTATCTCTTCTTAGAAATGAACAAAATCTTTAAGTGAATTACTGAAGAGGAATAATCTACTTCTTTTAAGAAATTGATAAAACAAACTAATCTACATCAATTTTTTGCAAGGGTAACAAAAAGGAAGTTTTAACTTTTTAAAATTCATAAATTTGCGCCAATGATGATAGACATGATGTCTCTACTGCCTGTGAAACATTAACTTTACAAATATTCACAAGAAAATACAATACACTGGATAGTAATGGATTGTTGTATTAAAATTTATCACCAAACGTTGAGAAAAAGAATGCTAAGGCTTAGCACAGTAAACTGATGTACAAATTATTGTTAAGTTGTTGCACAATGAGGGAATTTAAGCAATTTTACAAGAAATAGGAAGGCATCCATCCAGTCCAAGACTTTATAAAATTCATTTTAATGAAAATTCATGTGAAACAAAAATTCAACTCAAAGCTTAGCATAAAGTACACTTTATTCTTAACATTGACATTATTTTTAATTTTTAGCAGGCAGAAGCAATGTTTACAGCTCAACTCCAGTACTGAGTAAATCCAGTTTTATATAAAAATCTAATTTTGTATGAAATTCTAAGGTCCCATGCCAATTATGATTTCATATTAGACTATAGTACTGTGTAAATTGCCATTGTGAATAATTTATTACTGTGTAGATTCTTTGTTGTCTTTGAATATTAGAATAAGCCAAATATAAATGAAGAATGAATTCTCCACAATGACAAGGGTGTTGGAAAGCACTTAGAAGTTGAAAAGAATTTCTCAAAGCTGGGGGAAAAACTAAATTCAATCAAGAATTCCTAAATATTTCTGCATAAATTAATATATTTAGTGCAGTTTGTATTTATTAATACAGCTGTAATTCTGAGTACTTTTTGATCATATACACTTTCGTATTCTATTTTATTCAAATCCAGAACTGCAAAAAATCCTGTGTAAAGAATGTTGTAGTAAAATCAATTTATGCAGTTCTTGAGCTCAACTGCAAAAGCATTTATTGTTTGGATATATTGCAAAATCACTAGAAAATATGGCAGGATACAATTTAAATTATTAAACTCATTTGTAAATTTCAAAATATTGCACATGTTAGTGACCTAAATATGCAAGTTCAGTTAGCTTGAAAAGGCAAAATTTTCTAAGGTCAGATTAAAGCTAGTATTTATGCATTTTAAAAGTTTGCAGCAAATACAATTATTTTGAATTATTGTACAAATATGACTCTTTTTTCACAATGGATTTGTTAAATTTGGCTTAGCTGGATTGACAAATTAAACATGTTTATTGAGAAATAATGATTTCAAATATAAAATGCATAAATATATGTATATACACTATACAACAGGGTTTTTGTTACAGAAATTCTGTGAGGCAGAAGGGATGCATTTGACTATTGCAACATCGAATCTAAACATAATTTTTGAGCTTCACGTCTAGTTTTTTGTAAAATAGATTTCTGCATAAAACACTACTTCTCACTTTTTCAGCAGTAGTACGAATATTTTGCTGTTGCTTCTGAATACTTGAAAGTCCAAACTCCTGTCAAAAATTCATAAAAGTATGTTCAGGGAATATACATCGCAAACTAACTTGATAACTTTTTAGTTAACTGATAGTCAAGTGTCTAAAAGCTTGATTACTACATCTTCTGATATCCTCCTATAAAAAGTTATGAAAATATCTTGATTACATGAACATAGCAGTATTTAATGAATTTTCTCTGACTTCATAATGCAAGACACAGTCAGGCCATCGAAATTTTGTCTGTTTTACGCTATGGATGTTTTACAAATGACAAGAGAGCAGCATAATTTCCCAATTATGAGACAATAACAGAATAATGTCTATAAATAGAGACACACAAGACTCTGTGTCATTGTATTTCCAAAAACTGCGCAGTACCGTTGTTTAGTTTCAGAGAGCTGGTGTTATTGCTGTGCAAGGCAAGCATACTAGCATTATTTTGAAATCTTTGTAAATGGCTACAAGAGGAATATTATGGAAACTGTCTTAAATTATATAGGCAATATTTCGGTATTTCTATAGGAGATCAAGATAAACATTGGGTTCCACATTTCATTTGTGTGCCATATAACACAAATTTATCAAAATGGAAGAGTGATAAAGACAAGGTGTTGTTCGCGATTCCAATGATTTGGATATTCATGGATATTTATGCCGGAAAAAAATAGCATTTCATATGCACAAAATATACCATTGGTGATTAGACCTGCTCCCCATTCTGTTTCTTTGCCTGTTCCTGCCAGCTTCATTGACATTTCTGAAAAGGATTCTATTTCGACAGAATTTGATAAAGCTTCCACTGAGAGTGATAAGAGTAGGACCTATAATGCAGAGCAGATGTTCTTACATAGGCTTTAAGTCATAGTACGTCATTGGAGCATACAAATATAAAGGACTTCGTTTTCACAAAGTCGAAAATAGGCTGTTATAAAACATCCTGTTGTAGCAAGAAGTCTAAACGTGCTGGAAAAATATCGAGTTCAGATTCGTGATCTACGACCTTGAATTGCCTATATACAATTTTTTATGTTCGTGTTATCGAAAATTTTTGAAAACTTGTTGTTGCATAGTGTATATACAGTATATATAGTATATATATATATATATATATATATATATATATAATTGTTTTTGATAAATCGTAAATGATTGTTTTAAGTTTATTTAGAATGTATGAACTTAAATTTACACACATGATTGTTTTTCATGTATGATTAAAATACACTAAGTAACAAAAACAGTATATTTTACTTTAAAAAAATTGAAGTTTAAGTTTTTTTTGGAAAAAAATTAATACATTTATGTATTTAAATTGATAGACAAGCATACGAATTTTGCAGAGTTTATAATTAGAGAATTCAGCGCTAAGCATATTGACTTTCCAAATGATTTGGCACGACTTTTTTTATTTTTCATATAGCGCCAAATATAAATGTATATATATATATATATATTCTAGCATCATCATAGTTGGCTCTAAGAGTGGGCAAAAACATAGTGATAGCGTAGTATCTATTCTCATTCAGAACTGCTTTGGCATAAACAATTTAGAGTAGCAAACAAGTATAGCAAACTAGAATAACTACTGCGAATATGGACTCCAGTAGCATATAAGAATATGTGGCGATTAGTGCTGAAGCGAGACAACAAAGCTGCCACCTAGAATGCACAAAAGTCTGGATCAACTAAGCCCCAAAACTAAACGGGCTTAAGCAGCTTGCGTAGACAATTGAGGACGTCCTACATCTGAATACGCACTCCGCTCACTCCCCTCAGCTTCGTAGAAGATATAGCTGCTCATGGTCATATGAATATAGAGCATATATGAGAGCAACAATAAACCTGGTATTAAACCAAAACAATTTATTAAATGTTTGCACACACAAACTCCCTATTTATAAAGATAAAATAATACTATGCAATACACCTGCCAAAGGCAGAACAACAAAAATGTAAACACTAAACAACGTGATTGGGTAGCTGAGTATACGCGGGAACATGGCAGGAATTAGCATGAACAATATAGAGACGACTCCTAGTGGCGGCAAGATGATGTGCATGGGAATTCTGTAGCGTAACAAAGGTCCCGATTGTACACCCCTCCCCTACGCTGGCTGATGAGGTTGTGGGTATCATCCAGCAGCTTTAAGATGCGGGTGTCTTCCCAGGTTGTCTCCAATATGTCCTCTGTTTGACTGAGGTAAGCAATTGCTTGGATTTTGGTGGTCATTTGTTTGTGATATTGTATATATTTTAGGCTTGTCGTTGATCCTGGGATGATGATAGATTGGTGGAGGTTATTTATTTTTTGCTGGAATATTTCATAGAAGTTTTGATAGAGCTTTTGGCCTTTCAGCGCAATCATGAGAGTAATTCTGGCATCTGTGTCAGATGTATGGGCCAAAGTGGTATCCAGCCTGGCGTCTGGAAAAAAGAACTGGAACATTGATGACAAAGATTGGTGGTAGTTTGTATTTTTGTACAAGAAGTTTATATTTTGAAGTATCAGTTCTTTGGACATTTGATCTGGATCATTTATGTCAGTGCGTATCATTGTTATGATTTCAACTCTTCTGGATATATCATAATATTTGAGGTTTTCCTTGATGAGGTTCGCTGATATAATGTCTTGACTTCTTGTGAACAAGGTGAGGTTTTTTAATTTCCTTTTATTTAGTTTTTCTTTTATGTTAGTGATTTGTTGGCAGATGGGATGACCTTTCTTGTAGATGTCTTCCAGGGGATGTTTGGTATCGAACAAGAGCTGGTATTCTTGGTCATTGTCCCATAGTTTGCTAGCAGCGTCCTTAAAGAGTTTTGCTTTTTTGAAGTTGATTATTTCTTGACCAGAGTTGAAATAAAGTTTATGTGGAGGTATATTGTGTTTGATCAGTTTAGTACTTTTGTCCTTTGTGTAGGGAGTAATGACTGGAACGCTAACAATTTTGGGAGGTGTGCAGAAGTCATTTGAAGTAGTGATCTGTTTTTTCCAATTTTATCCAATTTCCAGTTGTTTCTGTGATTTGTGCAGTGCTGAAGGTAACTGGATAATTCAAAGTTTTGTGGTCTATTTCACTCAGAACTTGCAGAGGAGATGTTGTATTGTTGACTCTCCATTAGTTGTTCTTCTTGGTCCAGTGTGATTTCGTTTTTAGGGAGCATATTTATCACTTTTATCAGTTTGAAATGACCAAGAATGTTTGTGGTTTCTTCTGTAATTTGAGTTTGGCTGTATGTTATTTCAGGATAAGACGTTTGTAAGTATTGGAAGAGTGACTCGTTTTTCTCTTTGATGTTTTGGTTACAACAGAGTTGTAGATAAGACTGTGTGGTGTCCACTGTTGTAAGATCTCAGTAGTTATGGGCCCACATATGTTGTTAGTTTTCATGAAATGTGTTTGTGCTGTAGCTCCCCACATATATTTGCGGGTGTGGGGGTGTAGAAATTCCTGATCTTTTTCATGAATTGCAATGATATTTTGGAGAATGATTGGTGAAGTTCTCCTGAAGGTGTTCTCTTTGTTGATGATGCTAAGTAATGTTTTTTCATAGATGTCGGCACTCTGCTGGAACTTTTTTAATGGTGAAGTGGGCGCCTGGGTGGGTTGTAATAGCCAGTTTTTACTGTTCTTGGGATGGGAGCTATTGTGATTTCATAGCATCATTCTCTTACTATGTTAAAACATTTAGTTTTGGGGATCAGTATTCCGAGGTTGTGGTTGTCAGTTAGACAAATTGATAAGATCCATAACGCTGATTTGGTGTAAAATCATGCCAACTCGCCGTGATGGCCGTACTTAGAGAAAACTGTTACTTTTCTTAGGTTAAACATAACGCGAGGTTGACATTTTCCAATTTCTCTCCTCTACTATAAATGCGTGGTTCATTAACATATTTAATATACCAGAGCCTTTGTAGCTACTTAGTTAACCAAGCTTATTTAGATCAAGCGGAGAGATTAGAGAACAGGATCGACGCTCAAATAGAAGTGGCGCACTCTCAGGANATATTCCAGTATGACTATTGATAAATCATCCATCGTCATGCAACGTCGTAGAGGTGGTGACAAATAACTTAAGTTTAGTAGTAAGATAATTAACATGTAAGACTCGTAGGTCGCGATAACACTATCTGACAAGCAATGACATTCAGGAAAGCTATAACGGCAAAAACTCCTATACCTATTCGTAACCTTAGAGTACAACGTAAACTGGAGGTGGGAGACCACCATACAATTACCCTAGTTTGTATACGTTTAGCTTTCCATTTAAATATACAAAATGACCTGACAATAGAAAACTAATCCAAAGTAGATTTGCTCATCAATTATTACATCCAATGCATTATATTTATAGCACTTTTTGATAAACAATTAAACACTCGACAAGTACCTGCTATTCTTTCTTGTTGACAGTTTTCCCTCGCTTTAATATTTCTGTTAATTTTACGCAACGTCAGCTTTAATTTGACTATGCTGTTTGACCATCTTTTGTTTTGTCAAATACCGTCGAGTATAATTTTAAGTATTAACTGCACAAAACATTTTACAAACTGAATAATCAATCCTATCATGATTTACAATTAATCATTATAATCAATAATAATTTTAGTCTTTGTTTCTTCATTCTTTTCCTCTCATCCTGACCAATCATGATAGTCTTGATAGATTATGTCACATTGGTTGGGATTTCAGGAATCTGTTTGTTTGTGAATAGCTGGTGATGGAAATCCTTTTTTACATTGAAGTTGGCGGCTTGTATGATTTCAGAGAGAAGTTTTTCTATTTTTACATTTTAGTGTTGGGACTGAGATTTGATTGAAATGGGAAGCCATATTTCTTTGGTTATGTGTTTGGTTTTGAGGGTTAACCAGTGGTAGTTTATTTCATTAATTGTTGCTTGCTTCTGTTGGAAGGCAAAGTGTGTTTCTATTTTGGTGACGTTGGTAGGCAGAGAGGTGGTGTCCATGATTTCTAGAGTTTGTGCTAACAGCATGGCGTCAATTGCTAGGCGTTGCTCTGTTATGATGTGATATTGAGGCATTGAGTGGTGCATGAGTATGTTGATAAATATGAGATTTGTGACTGAAGGCGTTTTTTTACTGCTGTTCTAGCTAGCATTGCTTTGCAGATAATGAAAAATGACTCTAGTTAACTTTCTAAATCGAGAATGTTGTCTTGTAGGGGTGATATATCTTCAATGTAGAAGTTTATGGTGATTGAGTATGTGTGCACTTCTACAAGGATGAGACTTTTTTCTAAGGATGCCCATTGTCCAGGGAAATGAGAGGTATTTAGTAGAATGCAAGATTGGCATTTATTTATGATTTCTTCTATTGCCCAGAGTAAATAAGGTGTTACAAGGTTTTCATGAATGGTGAGTTCAGTTTGGTAGACGCCTTTGTGTCCCTGTTCATGGACTTTCTTGATGACTTCCTGTTTGTAGTACTCTGGTAGCACTATTAGATTGTGGGTTGTGGATGCAGCATACAATATATTGGAATCAGTTAGTTTCCATGTATGTTTATGATAATATTGTGTTGCCATGGAGTCCATGATGAATGTGGGATTGTGGAGTCATTGTATGATCTGGCATAAGATTTTGTCATTGGCTTGAGCCTTGGCTATTTCCTTTGCTGTTATTTCTTCTTTTATGTATATAGATAGTACTGGCTTTATTGGATGTCCATTTCTGTCTGTGTTGATGTCAGGTAGTTTTTCATATTGACACTGTGTTATAAAGTTAAAGTGTCTTGGTGGACCTTGCTCCTTTTTTAGATCTCTTTGATATTGCAGTAGTGTGGTCCATATGTCTGCATTTTTATGGAGTTTTCCCTTTCTGTGTTCAATTGAAAAATTGTAGTCATGGAAATATTAAATCCATATAGCGATGATGTTTGAGCAATCTCCAGCATATTTTTTCAGCCAGCATAGGCTACTGTTATCTGTACATACTGTGAAATTTTTCTCACTGATTAGGAAGTGGCAGAATATTTTTAATGAGTCAATGAGGGCCAGCATTTATAATTTTGTAGCATTGTAGTTTAACTCACTTTTTTGGAGGTTTCTGCTGAACCATTGGATTGGTTTTTCCACGCCATTTTGGATCTGACTCAGTGTTGCACCAATTGCCACTGTGCTTGCATCACAGTCTAATATGAAAGGGTCATTTGGCATTGGTGAATTGAGTGATTCGATTTTCTTAATTTCTTTTTTGAGATTGTCTAGTTCCTCTTGATGTTTCCATGCCAAATCAAAGTGCTGGGGCTTGCAGAGGAGGTTGGACAGGACTTTTGTTTTTTCTGCCAGATTTTGGAGGAACATTTGGTAAAATTTTATGAAACCAAGGATCCATTGCACGTCTTTAATTGTTTTGGAGCTTGAATCTCATCTATCAATTGTTTGGCATTGTCCTTTAATTGTATTTTTCCTTGGGTGATGTGTCTTTCCAGAAATATTACATGATTTTTAGTGAGAGTGCATTTTTTTACGTTTACTCTAAGACCAGCATTGTAGAGTAGTTTCAGTGTGGTGCTTAATTCTTTGCTATGATCTGGTATGTTGTTAGAACCTATTAGGATGTCGTCTATGTATGCTGCGACTCCTTCTGATAGTTTGCAGTCTTCTCTTGTTAGAATTTTTGTAACATATCTTTGGAACATTGCTGGAGTGTTACAAAGGCCAAAGGCCATGTAGAGCCATTTGAATAGGCCATAAGGTGTAATGAAGGCCGTTTTTTCTATGTCTTCTTTCATTGGCACTTGCCAATAGGCTTTACAAAGGTCTAGAGTGGAGAAGACTTTGTACTTTGCTGAGCTGTAAAGAATATCATCGATGCATGGAAAGGGGTATGCGTCTTTTACTGTGATGTCATTTAGTTGTCTAAAATCAATGCAGAGAGGATGTTTTTCATCCTGCCATATGAAGACTGTCAGAGAGGCATAGGGGCTGTGGCTTCTCCTTATATGCCATGATTGGTAATTCTGATAGTGTTTTTGCATATTGATCTTGAAGGTTGGTGGGTACTCATCAGCATGCTTGACGCATTGGTTTGTGTGGCACTGTTTTTATCTGATGTTCTATTCCAATAGCTTTGCCAATGCTTATTTTATCATTGTTGAATACTGCAGCGTTGTTTTGTATGATGCTGTTCATTATTTGTTGCTCCTCCTCAGTAAGAGGGGGGTGAGAGTCTGCAGTTAACTGTGGAATCTGTTTGGTATCCTTTGATGTAGTTTCTGTTGATGATAGTAGAATTTGTTTGTTTTTTGTGACATAGCATTCCAGAGGCATGCCAGTTATTGTAATTGCGGTATTCTTTAGAGGTACTACTCTGTTGGAATTATTTAAGATTGCTGTGTATCCAATGTTGTTGTGGATTGACACGACATTGTTTAGTACAATTAGGAGAGAGTTTTTGGCGCCATATAGGTTGGTTGTGACTGCATCTCCTTCATAGTGTTTGTTGGGTTTTATCTTTGCTATTTGCCAGTGAAAAGGCTCTAGTCTTAAATTGTTGGTTAATGAGAATTCCAAAGCGTTCATGCCTTTTGTGGCTAGCAATACTGATACGTTCTTGTCTTCTTGGATCATTAATGTTTTATTGGAATAGTCAATGAGGCAATTGTTATCAGATAAGAAGTCTCTTCCAATTATCATTTTGTATGGTAGAGGTTGGTTCATCATGTCTATAATGTGAATGTTTTGTTTGAATTTCACGATGTTGATTGTTAATCTTGCATTCTTTACAGTGCCTTTGATGGTTACATAATCTCCTGAGGCACTTATTAGTATTGGGTTATTGGTTGTTATGTCCTCTCTGTTCCATCCAATAGTTTGAGTGCAGGTGTCAGCCATGATTGTTATAGAGGCGCCAGTGTTGACAGTTGCCTTTATGTTGTAGTTGTTTATGGTTATTGGTATCAAGTTTCTTTTGAGTAGGTCTGTTGCAATCAGTAGCTCTTTCACTCAGTTTTTAGCTGGCACCCTTATTCATTTAAATCTTCGTCATGGGAATCTGATTGTTCATGGTGTTTGAGGTCTTTGGCAGTATAGTAGCCGTCTTTGTTAATCAGGTAGATGATCTTTTTGCAATCGGGTTTTTAGTGTTTTCCACCACACTTTTTGCATTTGATGAAAGGAAAGTTTTCTGGTTTTTCTGCTATCACTTTTTGTAAGTCGTCGTTTTTGGCAAATGTGCGACAAGGTTCGGACAAGGTTGTTGGTTGTAGTCCTTGTTGTCGGTTTACTCTTTCATTGTTTTATAGAGTTAGTTGGATATTTACGGCTTTCTTTATCAGAGTGTTGATATCATCATCTATATTGCATTTTTTTTAATCTAGTTTTCATTGATTGAGGTAGAGCTGTGTGGATATATGAGTACAGATCTTGGGGGTAATATCTGTGTTCTTCTTGTGATAAGTGAAGTAGTCTATCAACTTTATAGATCTAAATCATAACATCTTCATTTTTCTCTAGGCGGCATGTGTACAGTTGCATTCAATATTGTTTTGTGGTACACTCATTGTCAAATTGGTCATTCATTGCTGTGACAAGTTTATCATAATCTGTTTTTGTATTGGCGTCCAAGTTGAGATAAACTTGTAAGTCTCTATCTTTTAAGAAGAGAGTCATTTGGGTGGCTCCATTTTGTTTCATGCTGTTCTGCTGTATTAGATAAATTTTGAAAAGAATTATCCATTCACAAAAGGTTTGGCCCTTTATGTCGAATTTTCCTGTGAATGCTTGTGGCATTTTGTGAAGTTTTAGATTTGCTTTTAGTGGCATGTCTGGTAGCAAAGATACACGTTTCTTTGATCTTGTGCTCAGGGTTGCCTCAACATATGTTGGTGTTGTGGGCGCAGGTGGTGGCGAGGCCGGTCTGGGCTCAGGCGGGCTCGACAGTGGCTGGGGCAGCTGCAGTGATGGTTGAGGGTTTGAAGCTGTTGTTTGGTAAATGTTTTGTTTTGGTTGCATCAGCTCTGTAATGGTTTCTAGAATATTTGTTCTGAAGACATTTAAGTTTTCTCTTATGGATGATTCTAAGTTGGAGAATTGTTTCTGTGTGACATAAGTAGATTCGGGTTGAGGTGATGCAATTTGTGCTAATTGGCTCTCTAGAGTTTCCATTCTGGTTTCAAGATCATTTATGTGGTCGGTTTTATCTATGATGATTTCCATCAATTCAGTTTTGTTTAGAGTTTTTAAACTTGCTACAGTATAATTCACCATATTAGTAATGTAAGCAAATAGAGGAGATTAGTGGCGGTAAACAGTTGTAGGTATCCATTGTAATACGACTAGGCTTAAGATTCCATTCAGTAAAAGAGTATTATTTGGTAAAGCTTGGCAAAATATAATAAAACTTACCATTTCAATAAGGTGTCGAAGTTTTAAGAGCAACAGAGTGTTATTTTGACGTACGAGGGTCACCATCTAGCATCATCATAGTTGGCCCTACAAGTGGGCAAAAACATAGTGAAGGTATAGTATCTATTCTCGTTCGGGTGAAACATCCTACAGAACTGCTTTGGCATAAACAATTTAGAGTAGCAAACTAGAATAACTACTGTGAATATGAACTCCAGTTACATATAAGAATACGTGGCGATAAATGCCAAAGCAAGACGACAAAGCTGCCACCTAGAATGCACGAAAGTTTGGATCAACTAATCCCCAAAACTGAACGGGCTTAAGCAGCTTGTGTAGACATTTGAGGACGTCCTACATCTGAATACGCACTCCGCTCACTCCCCCTCAGCTTCGTAGAACATTTAGCTGCTCATAGCCATCTGAATATAAAGCATATATAAGAGCAACAATTTATTAAACATTTGCACACACCAATTTATACAGATAAAATAATACTACGCAATACACCTGCCGAAAGTAGAACAAAAATGTAAACACTAAACAACGTGATTGGGTAGCTGAGTATACGCGGGAACGTGGCAAGAATTAGCATGAATGATATAGAGACGACTTCTAGTGGCGGCAAGATGATGTGCGTGGGAATTCTGTAGCTTAACAAAGGTCCCGATTGTACAATATATATATATATATATAGTGTATTTAGTTAGCTAACTTAGATAGGCATCTTTGTCACACAATTCAGATCAATATGATGATTTAACAAACTGCTAACACAAGACTTTGTACACATATACTTAGGTAACCATTAATTATTCTCACAAATCATTTATATATACATGTATTATTGTAAATAAAAACGTTTTTTATTGTGCATTCTTAAAAGTATTTTCTCAAATTGTAATCGTTTATATATTTCATTTTCAATAAAAACGTCGTTTTTGTTGTTCAATTTCGTTGCAATTTTGAATTGTCTTGTGTTTTGGATTGTGAACGTCATCTTGTTTTAATAATGACTTGTTTATTAACCAGTAATGCATGTACGTAGTTCATTCTCATTCAATAATGCCTCGGACTAACTAGGAAAGAAGCACAGCACAAAAAACTAAAACAATTTTTGTTGAACTGCATTAAATGCTAGTTCGAAAAACTTATGTAATTATTTTTCAATATAAGCATCATTGGCAGCAATCAGCTTATTCCATCAAATAACCAGTTCTTGAAATGAATCAGCTAAATATTTTGAAGGGAGCTTTGCAAACCACTTTTAAACAAATTGCTGGATTGCATGTGATGTTTCAAAGTGGTGTCCAATTAATGCTTTCTTCATGTACTTTGAGTAAAATGTAATCGCTTGTGGCAAAATCCCTGCTGTACGGTGGATGTTTTAGAAGTGTAAGACCACTCCTTTTTGTTGAAATTGTGCAGTATTATATGCGTAGATGGCAGCACTAAAAACAAGGAGCCAAATTGGAACAGTTCTTGATTTCCGTTTCTTACGGTATTCCTCAACAGATTTGGCACAGTATTGACCCTTTATTTTTTGTCCATTAGGCAACAAGTCTAAATGATTGACTCCACCTCTATCCCAAAACACTGAAAACATCATTTGTTTTTGATGTGAGCTGCCACTTCTCATCTTCAAAGAAGGTTTCTCTTCTTTATGTCTCCATTCAGCTAATTGTAATGAAAAAGATGTCTCGTTCTCAGTAACAATATTATATATAAAGGCATCACCATACTGATTTAAGTATTTGCAGATTCGATATAGACTTTTATAACAAATCCGTTTTCTAGCTTATCCCTATGTAACAAAAATTAAATATCTGCGTATTATACGTATACTGCAGGCAATAACATTAATTTAATTTATGCACTAACCAAACATAGGGTCACTTTTCAAAAGCAATTGCTTTGATTGAATTATCATGTTTCTTTCTTAGTTAGTCTGAGGCATTTTTGAACGTATCACGTATATGCATATATTGTATAAATCATATCACATTTATAATGTCTTCTAGCAAGCTAACTTACTTTGTATAGTGTAAATCAACTTTATAGAATTAAATTTTTTATCAGTTTACCATCAGTGGCGTACGCAGGTTTCCAAATTTGATTTTGACTGGATAAATCAAAAAATTTTTCGTAAAAAATTGAAGAATTTAAAATCTAAGATCGTGAAATGCATTTTTAGGGTCTATTTTCTCAATATTTTCAAAAATTTTCAAGGGACTTCACCCCGCATTGGGTAATGACGATGATGTACCCCCGTTAGAAAATTCTGCGTACGCCCCTGTTTACCATGCCTATATTTCAAATATTTCTTATTTAGTTTGGCGAATATTTTTCTACTTTTTATTTAAAAAACACGATGTATATTTTGCATACAACTTTAACATGAATATATTAACTCTATTAACATAAACTTGTCATCAAATACATCATTTTGTTTAAGTCTTAGAATTCAAACTCATCAACATGATCCAAGCATTAATTTTTGATCTAATTATAACATGGTGTAACATATTTAAGCCTTGTTATAATGTACACGTTATAACTAAAACTTGTGATCAAATGCATCAATTTGTCCAAATCCTAGAATTCAAAATCCTAAACATTGACTGAAAATTATTTTGGTCGATTTAGTTTTGTCAAAAACCTTTCTAAGTCTGTACATTCGCACATGCCAAATAACCATGGATTTAGTTGTCCCGTTTGCATGAAGTCTTGGCCCTCTTAACTACTAACTACAACACTCATATATACATATTTTTTAAGTTTTTTTTGTGTAAAAATGTTGAAATTTGTCTAAGCATACTTATAACAGCCTAAATGTCATCACTGAAAACTATACGAACTGATGTGTTGCTTGTTCAGCCAAACCCAAAACTCACACAAATTATAAGGGGAAATTGAAATCTTCGTGGTATTGCACAATACCAATTCTACATAATATTTAGCATGAATATATATATATATATATATATATATATATAATGTGCTCTGTCTAATGTTCGCCATTTATATGTGACAC